>APFE031522012.1:66339-93963 GCA_000404065.3 Pinus taeda | reverse complement strand
AAGATAGAACATAAACATAAATAGTAGAATACAAGTCAAGACAAGAGGACGCAAGGTGTGGCACCAACCAGGGATAAACCCCCATGTGTGGAAACCCTTGATCAAATCTTCTTTTAGTCTTCAATAGTTCAGCAAAGAGAAATAGTAAAATTTACAAATCTGATAATTTATAACAACAACAAAAGAAACCTAACCAAAAAAGTCAACAAGGAAGATTTGACCCTTAGAAAATAGGTCAACTTTAGTCAACTTTATCCTCCAAACAACAAGATAAAACAACCCTCAAAACAGTCAAATTCAACCCAGTCAAAGTATGGTCAAACATCCCACCTGTGGTAAGCCCTAGCTGTAGTCAATGTTGCTGAAAAATCAACGTTTAGCCTCGATTTTTGTGCCCGTAAATACGACCTACCCAAATAGAGATAGCCCTCACAAAAAAACAGTAAAAGGAGGTTAATGCATGCTGGTCAACACTTGGTCAAACTGTCCAAAAATTTGGTCTCCTGAAATTTTTGCCTTCTGAAATTCCGCTCTCCTGAAATTTGGTTGTGTGGAGAGAGAGAGGCCCAGAAATCCATACCCAATTAATGAGGGGAGAGAGATAGAAGTGTGAATATGAGTGTGTCCAAATGAGGCTAAGTCACCTTCTATTTATATGCAACGTTGAGGATGAATATACATGATTTTTGGGCTTCTGAGCCTACATCAGTTTGGTAGTTGACCTTGACAATTTGACCATAATCAAAATAAATTCATAACTTCATTTGTACATGTCAGAATTAGATGATATTTATATCAATCCTACAACTCTCGGAGAGAGTAGTCCAAGAAAAATATCAGTTGTCATAAATAAGATGAGCCATGTGGAGTTTGGCTGTAGTTTCCAATTTTAACGTTCCCTCTCAACTAGGGAGAACTCCATCTGCTATTCCATCTGCCAATCTGTATTATCTCTACCATGCACTGCTTTGCATTTCTTTGCTTTGCTAAACTATGAAGAAGAATAAGTGATCGAGAATATATCATATCATTCTCTACTGACCTGAAGTCTGTCCTAATCAAAGGAGAGTGTGTCATACCACTCTTACTAACCCAAAGTTAGTTCCTACCAAAAGAGAGTGTCTCATACCACTCTTACTGACCCAAAGTCAGTTCCAATTGATCCCATATCAATATTGGTCATCCTAACATAGGGAGTATGGTAGTACATGATGCGTCCATCGGTAGTACTATGGTCCATATCCTCATTTCCCTACTCATTGGCCATATGGGAGGTACTTCCCATGAGTCCCAGACTACATGGGTAGGATGTCTCAATAGGAGAAGGATGAACAACTCATCCTGCCTACATGTCGCCAAGGGGTATCTCAGGGGAAGGTTGAAACACTCACCCTGTACATAGAAAACCACTAAGGGAAGGTTGAACCACTCACCCTATGGTTGCTCATCGTTCCAAGAAGTACCCCAAGCTCCCTGGAGCTCCCAGAGCTCAATGTCCATCTCATACAGGACCCTCAAAAGAGGGTCTCTCCATCACTCCAAGTCATTCTCGGAAGGCCAAGAACTTGACATTCCCCAGGGGCTTTGTCATAATATTGGTGGCTTACTCATTAGTCTCAATGTGATGGAGCCTTATTGCTCCTCATTTTACCATATCCCGGATAAAGTGGTACCTGATATCTGTATGATTGGAGTGATCATGAAACATGAGATTCTCTGATAATCAGATCCCACTCTGGTTGTTGCAGAGGATCATGGTGGTATCTAGTACATGTTCAAACATTTCACTGAAGAGCTTCCTCAACCAGACAATTTTGCAGGAGGCCATACTAGCAGCTATGTACTCGGCCTTGGTGGTGCTCAAGGAAACTGATTTCTTATTCCTGCTCATCCAGGATATCTAAGCAGAACTTAAAGAAAAACAACATCTAGAAGTTCTCTTGCTATCGACCACACTGCCAGCGCAATCAGCATTATAATAACCATGCAACCTCATAGCTCCAGCAGTGTATCTCAATCCATGAGTGATTGTACTCCGAAGATATTTTAGAATATTCTTGGCACCAATCCAATGTATATGATGAGGCTGAACCATATATTGGCTCAATGTGTGAACTGCAAAACATATGTCGGGATGGGAGTTCACCAAGAAAATTAGTGCTCCTATGATTTGACGATACTCAAAATCATTTGTCAATTCAAGTTGAGCAGCACTACCGCATAACTTCTTAAATTTAACATCCATCGGAGTAGTCACGAGCTTGCAGTCCACCAGCCCAAATCTTTCCAATATCTTCACAACATATTTTCCTTGAGAGTGGAAAATTTCACCTGGATTTTTCCAAACCTCAAAACCTAGGAAATAGTGCATCGGTCCTAGGTACTTCATTTCAAATACAGAAGCCAAATCCCTCTTACATTTGTGAATGAGAGGGTTTTCACTTCCATCAGCTCCATGCTTGATTTTGTAGAGCCACTTAGAGGTGACAACCGATTTGTCCTAGGGTCTAGGGACCACATCCCAGAATCATTCTTCATAATTGACTCATATTCTTCACTCATATCATCCTTTCATACTTGATGCTTCATGGATTCTTTGAATGACGAAGGCTCATTTTGAATGATAGTGCTCATGGCGGTCAAATATGCTTCATACCTATTCGGCTTCTTGCTTTCACTAAAAGTCCCCCTTGATGCAATGTGTCTCTCGACATCTTCAAGAGTCTCCCTAAGCCATGAAGTTATAATTTTGGAGGAGGAGGGCTCATGAGGAGGAGGATAAATAGAATCCATAGGTTCATCAACTTAGGCATCTTTTCGTCCTCTTTGTCACCCCGATTTCTTGTAACAACTTCTTTTTCCTTCCTTAGGATATGAAGGTTGTTGATCTTCCTAAGGGCCATATCTTTGTCAAAGGTAACATCATGAATTATCTCAACTTTATTTTGACCAGTTACATAAATTATATATCCCTTATAATTTGACTATAGCCCACAAAGATTCCTTTCTTCCCAAATGCACCCAATTTGCTTTTTTTCTCTTTCGGCACATGAAAATATACAGGACTTCCAAAAATTCTAAAATGAGAGACATCAGGTTTCTTACAGTGAACATTTCTTCGGAAGTCTTGGAGTCCAATGCTTGATGAGGGCATTAGTTTTGAACATACATGACGGTATTTGCAGCTTCATCCCATAGGGCCTTCGGAAGGCTTTGATCATGAAGCATGGCATGAACTGCTTCTACAATAGAGAAATTATTCCTTTCACCCACACCATTCTTCTCAGGAGTGTATGGAATTGTAGTCTCATTATTAATTCCAACTTCTTTGCAATAATCTTGGAATTCATTAGATTCCTACCCAGTCCCATTATCAGTCCTCAATATCTTGAATTTCTTCTCGGATTGGTTTTTGATCAAGGATTTGAAGTGTCGAAACCAAGTGAACACTTCATCCTTCTTCTTAAAGAAGTAGATCTAGGTCTTGCGAGAATAATCATCCGTAAAGGTGAGATAATATAAGTATCCTCCCAAAGAGTTTACAAGCATCATACCAGATATGTCAGAGTGGACCAATGACAATATATTTGTGGTCTTGCTATTACTTGAGGGGAACGGTCCCCTTGTAATTTTTCCTTCGGTACATCCCAGACATACATCTTCATGCTCTACTTTGAACTTGGGCATACCTTTCACACTCTGTCTCACATCGGGTAGGGCCTTATAATGAATATGGGAAAACCTTCAGTGCCATAGTTCATATTGTAGATATGTGTCACAAGACATGGCTCCCAATGGAATTCCTCCAACTTGATACAAGTTTCAACCTTGAACTTACGACTAAAATCATCGTTAAAAATTCTTTTCCAAACACGTACCTTTCCATCAGTTAATGCCACCTTAAATCCTTTGCCCTCCATGGCTGAAATGGACACCAGGGTCTTCTTGAGATTAGGTACATATAGTACTTCTTGCAATTGAATAGTTTTCCTTGATTCAATTGAAGGGTAACATTCCCTACTCCCTTCACGGGATAGGTGGCATTATTTCCAAGGATAATCTCCAAGTTTGTATCCTTTTTCTATCAGATTAGAGAGGGCTTCCTTTTATCTGGTGAAGTGCCTTGAGGTAACACTACCAATAAGCCAATTTCCCAAAGTGTACAGAGGAGAGGCAGTGGAGAGGGTCGATATAATATAGTACTCTTTTTCTTATTGTTAACAACATTTGATTCTTCATACCTGGAGTTCCTTGATTTCTTGGAGGGTCGACCATTTCCTTGATGTCCTGAATTCCTTTTTCCTTTTCCATTGGAGCTGCCATTCCTTTGATCGATGTTGTTGAAGTTGCCTCTGGAATAATTGTGATGATCATCATGTGATGTGTCCCTTCTATTTGGACACTCCCTTGCATAGTGGCCAAACTTATTGCAAGCAAAGAATCTAACCTTCCTTCCTCCCTTAGATCTAGGCTTTCCATGGAAATAACCTTTAGACCTTGCATTATTTCTCCTTTTGGCATGAGCAGATAATGTAGTGGGGTTGCTTCTATTAGAAGGCATTTCTTGCTCCACCATTATTGTTTCTTCTTGAATTCATCTCGACACCAATTCTTCAAACCATGGAATTCGATCATTGTTGAGTACGGTGGTTCTAAATACATACCACTCAGGTGGGAGTCCTCCAAGGGTGGTGAGAGTAAGTTCCCTGTTAGGAATGACTTCTCCAATCGAGAGTAGATCATTCTTGATCTCAGTAATCCTCAAGAAATAGGATTGAATATCCTCATCCTTTCCCTTCTTAATATCCTTCAAATTATTCTTGAGAAATAGAATTTGATTAGCATTACTAACCTTGAACATGTTGACCAACCTATCATAAATATCCTTGGAGGTCTTCAATTCAAAGATGTAGGTCAACAGGTGCTTGTCAATGGAATCTCTACTAATCTTCTTTGCTTTGACTTCAACCTTAATGTACTTGGTCTTCGCAGTAGCTGACGCATTTGAAGGAGGTGAGGGGATTTTACCCTGCACATAATCCATCACTTCCTTCTCTTCCAAGGTCAAATCAAGAGACATCTTCCATCCATGATAGTCAGATTTATCATGGATCTTGTCTTCAGCCGAGAAGTAGGATGAGGAACCCATTGAGTCTTTTGTCCTTGTCCAACTGCCTTTGGTGATTTCTCTTTCACTCTTTCTTGGGATTTGTCTTCACCTTACCTCTGATACCATGTTAATTTTAGGAAACAATGGTATGTTCTATGCTTTAGAGTAATTTTACTTCAATTTCTGTATCAACCCAATATCAATATTCAGATTAGTAATCACATCAACATGATAGTAAAACACAGATAGAACATAAACATAAATAGTAGAAGAAAAGAGGACACAAGATGTGGCATTAGTCAAAGACAAACCCCAATGTGGGGAAACCCTTGATCAAATATTCTTTTAGTCTTCAATAGTTCAACAGAGAGAGATAATACAATTTACAAATATGATAATTTATAACAACAACAAAAGAGCACTAACCAAAAAATTCAATGCTAGTCAACAGGGAAGATTTGACCCTTAGGAAATTGGTCAACTTCAGCCTCTAAACAGCAAGATAAAATAGATCTCAAAATAGTTAAATTCATCCCAGTCAAATTCTGGTCAAATAGCCCACATGCGATCAACCCTATCTGTAGTCAACATTGGTCAATAGTCAATGTTTAGCATCGATTTTTGTGCCCAAAAATGTCACCTGCCCAAACAGAGATATCCCTCACAAAAACATAGTCAAAGGAGGTCAACGCATGCTGGTCAACGCTTGGTCAAACTATCTAGAAATTCGGTCTCCTGAAATTTTAGGCTCCTAAAATTTCGCTCTACTGAAATTTCGGCCTCTTGAAATTTCGGCCTCCTAAAATTTCACTCTCCTGAAATTTCGGTCGTGTGGAGAGAGAGAGGCCCAGAAATCCGTAGCCAATCAATGAGGAGAGAGAGAGAGAAGTGTGAAGATGAGTGTGTCCAAATGAGGCTAAGTCACCATCTATTTATATGCAACACTGAGGATGAATAGACATGACTGTTGGGCTTCTGAGCCTACATAATTTTGTTGTTCGACCTTGACAATTTGACCATAATCAAAATAAATTCATTACGTCATTTCTACATGTTCGAATCAGATTATATTTAGATAAATCCTACACCTCTTGGAGAGAGGAATCCAAGAAAAATATCAGTTGTCATAAATAAGATGACCCATGTGGATTTTGGCCCTAGTTGCTAATTTTAACAATATGTCATATTTGTAGGAAAAACTTGAGCACTCAACCATTTACAGGTAAGTCAAGCGGTTCACCATCCAATGTGCTCAAGTAGAAGTAATTATGTACAATGGTTCCTCTGATGATGTAAGGCCCAAGCCATAAGCTATTGAAATTTCTGTGATTTCCCGACTTCTCGTTCCTACGGTCCCATAATAGTACCATGTCTCCAACATACAAAGATCTAACTCAAGAAGATCTGTCAATTTCTTTTTTTAGTTAGATTTATTCTTACAAATATGATCAAAGTCTTTACAACTAGTTTCATCCAACTCCACTATATAATCAACTTTATGTTTCACAACATATTTATCATTAATAAAATGTTGAAGGAGTTGACAAACCAAGAGCCTAAGGTGCGTAGGTAAAGTTACATCCAAACCGTAAACATGTTCAAAGGGACTCTTTCTGACATACTTCTTCTTTGTAATCCTATCTACCATAATGCATACTTGATCTTGCTATCCTAAGAATGCTTATTGTCTCCTACTATCTTCTTAATAATGGTTATAAGATTCTTATTACTAGATTCCACAAGACCATTACTCTGAGGATAGTAGTTTGATGAGTGAGACAAAATAATTCCATACTTAAAACAAAAGGATGACAAGTCTAAGGAACTAAAATCCTCGGCATTATCAGTGGTAATATTAGTTGGGACACCACATCAAGTAATGATTTTATCTTCAATAAATTCCATAGTAACCTCTCAAGAGGAATTATTCATAGGAATGGCTTCAACCCACTTAGTCAGATAATCACTAGTAGTTAAGATCCATCAGTAGTCATTATTAGAATTCTCGCTAAATTTTCCAATGAATTCCAAACCCCAATGATGAAAAGAAGCCTCAAAAACCATAGGTTGTAAGGGAATGGAAGCTAACTTATACTTCCTAGTGAATATTTGACAATATTGGAAACTTCTAACAGACTTGTGCACATTTGAAACTATCGAAGACCAATAACAACCAACTTGGAAGATTTTGTGGCAGTCGTCTTTGCAACAAAATGACCACCACAAAATCATGCATGAATTTTAGAAATAATCTTCTTCACTTCAACTTCATCAACACATCTAAGTATTATCCCTTTCAGATTTCTCCATCAAAGCCTTTTTTTAATATGAAATACTTAGTTTCTTTCAACCTAAATGCTAAGATCTTATGAGCAACTAAATGGCTAGGACATGTAAGATTTAGCAAGAAACAAATAATTTCCTTGTACCACTCAAGTTCTCCTAATCTTTGAAGCTCAAGTGAAGTTGAAACTTTAGATAAATCATTTTGACAATTTAATCACAAAGCCTTCTCATTACTTGTAGTCAAAATCTCGTCCAATCCTTCTCCTTTCATGATCCTAGTGGTTCTAATCTCTAAATCATATTTGTGAATCATTGTAACCCACCTAGCATGATTCCTTAAGAATCAATTTGTGTTAATATATCTTTAACCGCTGAGTGTGGGACAAAAGAGATAACTTTAGAATATCCCACATATGTCCTGAAGTGCTTAAGATATTTGACTAAGGCATAAGTTTTCTTTTCCATAGTACTATAATTTAATTTGTAACTTTGAAACGAGTTGTGATCTACTCATAAAAATTATCGGTTGCTCATGACCTTCCTTATTCTTTTGAAGTAAATCGCCCACAATAGTATCCTCTAAATTGAAAGAGAAAATCATGAACTCCTTAGAATAATATGGGCTAACTGAGACAGGAGCCTTCGTGATATAACCCTTGATATCCTGAAAATCCTTTTTCCCGTCATCTTTCAATTTGAATTCCGCATCCTTTTTCAGCAGACTTTGAATAGGCTTAACAATTTCCGCATAATTTAGAATGAACCTCCTAAGAAAGCTAATATTTCCAAGGAAGGATTTAAGGGGACTTAATATTATCAAGAAAAGGAATCTTCTAAATGACCTCAACTCTTTTAGGATCAATCCTAATCCCATCCTTAGAAATGATGTGACCAAGGAACTTCCCTTCTGTTACTCTAAGCACAGACTTAGCAGGATTCAAGGATATTCCATATTCTCGACACATGTTAAATATTTTCCTTAGATGATCTATGTGACTAATAACATCTTTAGAAAACACCATAAGATCACCTTGATATGTTTCAATAATCTTACCAATTAAACCTTTGAAGGCATAACCCATATACCTTTGAAATGTTGCTCCAACATTTGTCAACCCAAAAGGAATCCTGATATACTCAAAGGTTCCCCATGGTATGGTGAAAGTAGCCTTGTGTCAATATTGTTTCTTCACCCAGACGTGGTTGTAACCAGATAAACCATCTAACAATGAAATCATATTAAAACTAGTTACTCTTTGCAACATATTCTCCATGTTGGGCAAGGGTAATTTTACTTCTTACAAGCAAGATTAAGGTTTATAAAGTCAACACAAAGTATGCTTATTCCATTTTTCTTCCTAACTACCACCATGTTAGAGCACCATGATGAATGACGAGTCTGCATGATAATCCCAACTAAAATCATATTCTAAAGCTCCTTCTGGACTAAGGGGGCTAACTTAGGATTAATCTACCTAAGTTTTTAACGAAATGGTTTAGAAATTTCATATGTCAAAGGGATAGTGTGTTCCATAACATCTTCCCTATATCCTTTCAATTCATCATAAGAAAATTCCAAGACATATTGATATTCATGAAGTAAATCAACCAATTTCTTTATTTATTCATCAATTGTGCCTTTGCCAATATTAAAAATCTTTGGATCTTCAAATGTACCAATATTTTCTTCGATGAATTCCCTAGGGTCGATTTTATTTTCTTCATTCCTCTTTTGTGGCATTGTGCATATAAAATAATCATTCCAAGGCTACCTGACCTTTCAAGATAGGATTAGGTATATCATCATTCTCATTAGAATCACATCATTCCCTTTTACAACTAATATTAAAATATTCGAATTCCTCTAAATTATTCAATAAGAAAACCACCTAAATATCATCTTGATACACTTTCCAATGCTGAACATTATTAGGGACCGAAGGCCTAAAGACAACCTCTATCGTGACTTTATCATTCACCATTTTATCTGATATTTGCAAAGTAGATGCAACAAATGCAAGCTCATCACCATGGCTATATTATTCTCTAAGGACAACCTCAAGATTAAAAGCATCAAACAATTATATAGTGTCCCATACCACATTTCAGTATTTATTAAGCATATCATTCTTATGTGAAAATTTATATTTTACCCGTTGAATGATAAGATATAAATGTCCCTTAACGCTAAGTAGTTTTACTTAATATCTCTTTCTAAATCAAGATCTTACAATAGGGCTTCATACTTAGCCACATTTTTGGTAGCTTTGAACTCCAATCTATAGGAAAACTTGAAAACATGGCCAAGGGGAGTTTCAACAAAGTTCCAGCTCCTTTACCATGCTTGGAAGTTGCACCATCGAAATGCATATGTCATACTTGACTCTTCAGATCATCAACCCTTTTATCCACATGAACTATGGAGTTAGACAAGATAGCATTGTTCCCAACATTAGGTTCTTCCATTATAAATTTATTATGGGGGCTCTTGGGGTCTTCAACATGAAAGCTTCTCTCAGGCTCTTTGTTAAGTCTAACAAACCCACTACCTCTAGGAGAAGGAATCATAGCATATGACCAATTCATTTCAATACACCCTCCTATATCGAAGGCCCATTTTCTCGATAAAAACATAACCCAAGCATTTGGTACATCAACTACAACAATGTCCATCACAATCATTATATCAAGGTAAACTGATAAATGCACTTGTAAATCTTTAATTAACCTATGAATTTCAATATTCTTGGAGTCCATGATACACATGTTGTATTACGGTCTAGAGATCCTTAAATTAAGTTTTTCCATGACTCTCTTGGTTATAACACAAGTTGATGCACTAGAGTCCAACATGCAATTATGCAATAAAAAACCATCAACAAGTAAATTAATGAAAAATGGTTGTTGATATTTATTATCCAGATCCATACTTTGCAAATATATCAGAGCATCCTGATAGACTGGCTCAAGAGCCCTTTCATGAGATTAATTAATATGAGGAGTGTTAATAACCTTTAGTAACTTAGATTTTTGAGAAGGAATATTTAGAATCTCAATGACATGAACTAAGATTTTTTCATTATTACCCATCCTCCCAAGTCATTCAAACCAAGGATCAAAGTTCTAGGGGTAATTTTATTTTGTTTTTTCTCTTTATTCTTTCATTGATAATTCAATCCTTTATCCTTTACAATCTCTAAGAATTTCTCCGAAGAAGGCTTTTCTCCATACAACTTAGTTATCACTTATTTTTCATCATTAACATTATTAATACTATAAGAAGATCGTAGTTTCTCAGCAACATAACTATTCTCAACAACCTCCATGTAATCTTACATGAACAAGTGATGTTCCTTACCAATAATATTTATCTAATCACTGGTCCCCGCCTTTCCATTATCTAATATTACTCTTGCAACATCAAAAGTAACATATTCATGAAAATTATCACAAGGTATATGATATTGGAAATATTAATCAACAACATTTGTAGACTCAAGTGGATTGGGAGGTCTATGCTGATTAGGAGGGCCCGTTTCTTGCCATGCATTATTATTATTTCTATTATTCTGCATTTTATTTCCTTGAGACATTTCCTTAATGATCAAATGATTATGAAGGGAATTTATATGATTTGCACGATAAACTTTCATATCTTTAATAAGTTGTGTTAATTCTTTAATGGGATCTTTATCAACTTCTTTAATTTCTTTACCTTTTAAATCATTCTTAAGATCCCTAGTAAAGCCCAAAAATTTAGACTTTCCAAACTCTCTTCTACATTTTTCCAATTCCTCAGTCAAATTTTGGGCAACCTTCACAACAACAAGCTTAGCGCGCCACAACTCATAAGAAGGATCAGTAGGGAATGCATTGATATAATAAACTAGGAGAAATTTTTTAAGAGGTTTATAATCTTGAGGTAAATATCTTGCAATATCATTAAACCTCTTATTAAATTCTTCCAAGGTCTCATTCTCCTTCTTCTTAATAGTACTAATAGTGCTAAGCAAACATCTTTCTTCTTTATTATCTCCATACATATTCTTAAACACATTGATAATAGATTGTAGCGAATCGAAAGAATTATTTGGAAAATCATGAAACCAAGCCATAGCATCATATTCTAGGGAAAGGATAAAGAGCCTCATCTTAATATATTCACGATTATAATTAGAAATAGTGCACCACTTTCGCACACAAATATTAAACTTCTTAAGGGATCACTAGCACTAATTGCATTATTGCCTTGAAAAGAAGGAAATATATCAATGGCCTTTTCTAGAATATAATGCAGATAGTCTTGAATGTTAATAAAATTACAGGGGGGAAACAATATATCCATGGGATCTTCTTGTGCTTGACCCTAAAAAAGAACATGGATATCATAGAGAGCTTTTGTCCTAGATAAACAAGAAGTTTCGCGCTTGCTTAATCGAACTATGAAAGTATTTTTAGGATTCAGAGTAGGATTAACCATGCTACCTATATGCCTTCTATTATATTCTCTTGTAAAAGGAGGAATAAGTGGAGTCACCACTAAAAAAAAAATCTAACTCTAAAGACCCAATATGCTAAAACCGAAAAGGTTAATAAAAAAATGAGGACCAAAGATAGTCCTAGAGAAAATGTTGAAGCATGGAGAACAAGAAACTTATCCCCGAAAATGGTGCCAGAAAATGTTGTGTCATATTCCAAATCAAATATGATATCGAATTCTGGGAACAAGAAAAAACTACCCCCGACAATGGCGAACAATGCTCAAAGTAGGGTTTGTCACCTATTCCCTACTCACTCGGTTTAAGCTCTCTCCTAGACAAGCTATGGGGGGTAGTCCATAAAAATGGATGAAAAATGTAAACTTATTGGAACAACAAGTTCTAGGAGACTAAGGGAAAGGAAATCACTCCTCTATGTAACTTTATTTACTGTTAAATGGAAAGTGAATTATTATTACTGAGCAATGTGAATTATTAGATATATATTTGATTAAATTGATATGTCACTTAACAATATAAAAAATGATGAGACCAGTGCCTTAATGATAATTCTAAAATACAAATTAAAGTACTTGCACAAAATAACTATATCTCAAATTATAAGAAAAGTGACGTTGCAAGACAAAGTTAGTACGAGAGATCAAAATATTACAATGACTCGATATATGAGTAATAAGAAATAAACTTGCAATACAAATAAAATGTGTACTTCAAGTAAAATGATAGTCAACAAAAAATGACAAGTACAACAATGTAAGATTCATAAATAAACAAATTTGAGCTCACGATTCCAATTTTATATAATCAATTGAAATGCAAAATGAATATGCAATATCTACCTATGTGGGATGCAAAATCTTGGTTGAGTTTAATTATATTACTATTCTAAGTGAAAGTATTCTCCTCAATTATTTTGAAATGAGTATTAGAACAAGTTTGTTGGGAGAACTACTGGGGAAGTAGGCTAAGGCCTCATTAATGATACCCGCCCAAGAATTCTAGCAACCCAAGTGTCTATGTTCCTATAAGGGACTCGACCACAAGAGAACTACAAGGTCACTTGTTTTAACCATTGCTTAAGGGTTAAGTTTCTCAAATTGGAAATGAACAAGGTTGTCTTATCTCTATATCAACCAAGCTTATTCTTGGAGGTAAATTTTAAGATGAAAATTATATATAGGATGAAAATGCAAATGTGCCAAAGAGATTTAATTATAATAGGATGCTTCAATAGAAGATATTGGAAATGTGCTCACTACTGAGAAGGGGGGGTGAATCAGTAGTGATAGTGTTTATTTAAATTTTAAATATTTTTTCCAATTATTGAATCACAACATGCATTAACCCATTAGTAGATCATATCACATAACAAAAACAAATGAGAGCCATACAAACAACCAAATAAACAAGCACAAGAGGACACAAGATATTTCTAGTGGAAAACCCCCTCCGAGTCAAAAGCCACCCTTGTTGTTGTTTTGTTGCTCAAATAATTTTATCAATCGTCAAGAAAATAAATTAGATATAACATACAAATGTCTACTATTAGTTTGGAACTATGATCCTCATCTCACGACTCTACAAACACCCATTTGATCCACCAGAATCCACCACAACCAACGAGCCTCGCCTAGTAACAATTGTACTTATGAAGAAATTTGTTCTTTGTACCGAATTTGTTGGAGCCTCCACTCCACTCTTCTATGTGACGTTCATTTCATTCATTTTCAGACTAGATTCAATCTGAACTGCTCAACTAGGACAACACAACAACCTCTATCAATATAGGATAAAAAACAAATACAACTATCACACTGGACAATTCTACAACAACTCACTCAATCACTGCAAAACCCCATCAATAATGCATGTTGCATACACAAAAGATAATATGATGAAAAAATAATGAGAAAGCATATAGGAAACAATCTAAAATAATTCCTTACTGCATCACCATACTGCTGCATAAAATATTGGCTAAATCATACTTCTTCTACCATCTCCTACAATTGTGAAATACTGAAGATTTTTCTGCAAAAATCCCTGCACAACTCGCACACACCACTCTTCTCTCACACACACACTCTCTAAGCTCACACAACCATCACTTTTTCTTCTCAAGAGAACCAACCGCAATAACCTCATGATCATTTCCTATTTGTAATCTTTTGTAGTGGTTAAATCAATAATTACCATTTTGTAGTGGAGCTCTCTTCATATGTTGGAAGTGGTCTGGTTCATCAGTTCTTGACTTAGTCAAGCCACTAACTTAACTTAATAATGAATGTTATTTTTTTAACCATCTTATAGAAGTTATATTATACCTACACCAATTAAAAGATAAAGCAACACTTTCATATGCATGAGTAAATAGGAGAAATTCCCAATGTGCACGAGGAATCTGAATTAGAGTCCAGTTCAAGCTGCAACCACATGCACAATACGATTGTTTTTTGGTTGCAACTGCATGGATAAGCCTTTTTCCATACAATTGGAGTCCTTCAACTGCATGCACAAGCTTAGCTCCATGCGATTGGGGTACAGGATGGGAGAAACCCAAATAAATCACCTCAGATCCTGTCCAAACTTCTTCCAGAGATTGACAACCTTTTGAAGACCTCAGGGACCCTTTGTAACCACTGCAATACTCCAACAAACCACTGTCACAAATCCATCATCATCACAAGTCAATATAGGTTGACATGAATGTCATCCATCAGTTTCACTAACACCTAAGCCATCAAACTACTCCACATCTTCTCCAACACTTGTATAACCTTCAAATCATAAATGATAGGCCCTGCAACTAATCATATAGGCTAAAAACCATCCACACACACACCAATTACGACAAACATGACTTGAAAGTCTCCATCACTATCAATTAGGTGTATCAACTCCACAACCTGCCAAGGCATCCACACACAAGCCAAATACCTGCATTAACATTTGAAACCATTGAACCAAGGCCTGCAACCAATGCACAAGCCAAGTACCATCACACTAGCACCTGAAACCAATCATCAAGCCCAATACCTATATTAATCAACCATGTTCATAAACAATACTTTGTAACACTTGCTACCAACAACTCATGCTACCAGGTTGATATAAATTCCAACCAACAACACACCAATACTACTAGGCTGACATCAATGCCAACCAATAACTGAGCCATAATGCCAAAAGAAGAAAGAGCCAATTCACTAATAATAAAGATTCACTTATGAGCACAAGATGATAAGCTTACAATAATGATTAATCAAGAAAATTAAATGTTACTCAATGAAACAATAGAAATTCAATTAGATTATGTGTTAGAGAAATATCCCAAATGCCTTTAATAACAAACACTTCTTAAGATGACTTTACTTATGTTAGACAATGGAAACAAGTAAATTTCTACAATGAAATCATATGTGAATGATGGAAAATGATATTTCTAACATGATTAGAAAGATGCTACTTTAAACCAAAGACAATAACAATTTCAACTGCAATAGATCAAATATCTAATGAATGCAACCACGAGATCAAATCCAAAATATGATAACAATGAAACTACCAATGCAAGAGAAACGATTTAGTAATCTAGATCTAAGAGAAAAGGAAACGAGAAATAGGATAGAGATACCATGGGACAGATATCTTAAGCTCCCTCAAGAACAAGATTTTATTATTACATTACAAAAAAACAAGTCCTTTTGATAGAGGGAAAGGTCTCTTCAATCTCGAGGATTACAATGACAAAATAAAACCCAACCTTGTCAAGATGTAAAGGTGAATCAGATTAACTATCAATCATAACTCAAAACACCTTGTTGATGGTGTTAGATCTGCCAACATTCAGGGGATCTCCCTGATATGAAGTCTCAATTAGACCTCACACCATTTGGTGTAGGGTTCCCATTCGGAATACAACTCGGTTACCTATGCAATGGGTTTTAATGATGTGCCTTGGCTACAATAACACATAGAGTGGTGTATGGTCACTTTGGTGGGAACAAGTGTGTGACTCTGAGAAGATTCAAGTGAAATGCATGAAGGTTCTAACACACAAAGGGAAAATGAGTGGGTCCCTTAGAATCCTGTAATAGTACACATCTTGGAAGGAACACATGAGCATAAAGACATCACAAGCTAATATATGAAATAGTTCACAAGTTAACAATGATGGAATTATACAACAACAGACATTCAACAAGATGCATACCAATGCAAACGAAATAGTTCATAAGCATAAGCGTAATTTAAATAACATACATTGTAAACATAACAAGAAGAGTCCTACTATATTCACAACATATGCATGAAAATGTGCCAACTATGAGATTTTATTAAGTGAAAGTTCCAATCATACATATACCATTAACAGACCACTAGCCCCAATAGTGGAACATGATGTCAACATTTGCTCCTCTAAATAAAGATACTCCTCTATGCTACGGAGGAGCCAAGGCTCTCAGAAACTCCCAAGCTCCCGATTCTAAGCCTAAGCCTAGCCAAAAGCTTGGCTCCCCAAAATCACATTACATGAGTTATGAGGGTCTATTTATAACAAAAGGGGTGACTATTCACTTCCCCTTGTGAATCTTGGACTTCCCTCATGACTCTTCAACTTCTTTACAAAATGACTCTTTACATTCATTACATTATGACTCGTCACATTCCAATATTGGCACTTGGAATTCCACTTACAAATTAATTACAAAATGATATTATAACACACTCATACCCATATAAGACAAATTGGGTAGATCCAACTAGAGATCCTAATAGCACAAAATATTTAAGCTTGAGTTTGGGGAAACTCCAGCACAAAAACTTCCACTTGATGTTTCTCGGTTACGTAATGGTGCCAAGATTTGTATTGTAAGATGACATCCCCAAAATGTGTGGTAGTGTCATGTTGGAAGCAGAATGTAGCCTCCATGGCATCTAAGTACACTGACTTGGAATCAATTTGTGTTTCCTTCTTGAGCAGGAGCAACATTGTGTTGATTTAGACATGGCCACTAATGTAATTGCGCATATACTGTCTGTTTACTTCGAGATCTTCCTTGATGGCTACCTTTCTCAATTGTTCCAATTATTCTTCAATATCTTTCCTCACTTGATTCCTCCGTTTGATCTTCATGAATGAGTCAATTGATGGGATCCCATGTGATTTCACCGCTAATTCCAAGATGTTGTACAATCATGCATATGATACCTAAATGTTGAAAATGAATGAGGCGAGTTGTTTGTTATTCTAAATGAGCATCTAAACCTTTGTCTTCTCCAACTCTGCCTCTTTCTTTATCTTCTTTCCCAATTCAAGCAGTGTCCCTTTGTATTGCATTAACCATTCATGCACGATAGTGATGGCTGATTGCATAGCCTTGAGAGTTTTGACATAATATTTACATTTATGCTACAATTCATGCAAGTGGATAGCTTCCATCTGTAGGTAACAAGCTCATCATAAAGACTTTGCATGGTCTTTCCCAGTGTCAATACTTTACCGAGTATCGTTGCCTTCAGTTCTTGCAGATAGACCTATATGGGAGCTATGTTATATAACTCTACTCGTAGTTGTTCAACCTCTTTCCTAGCAACCTCCAAGTTATTTTCAAATTGTTTATTCTAGGCCATCAGGTAGTCCGTGTTTGACATTATAGCACATGTGAAGGCCAATTTGGCTACGAAAATGGCAGCTAGATTCTTCCCTGTGTTTATCATGATCACCCTTTCTCTGATAAATGCAAGAGATGCGAGGTCATCTGGAAAATGTTTCTTCCTCACTTGTACATTCTTTTTTTGAAGCTCATTATAAGTCATATTGTATGTGTCCATAACCAGACCATCATCAAGAGGAATAAATTCCTCTTCCTCGCTTTGCCGGAGGATGGTGAGACTAAATGGTGACCTGTTGTTTACTTGGCATTAGGTCGACATATTGGTTATGCGACTTTGGTTCCTCCTTTGTGTCTTGGATCTCAGTCAACTCTTCAATATCTTGAGTGAGCTCGTTATCTTGCATCTGTTTTCTCTCCTCTTCTAGCTGTTGGTTTTGTTCTTATTCTTCAACTTGTCTTTGTGTTGTTTCTTATGATATTACTTTTTTCCTTTCTTCTTCTTCATGTTTATTCCTTTCTTACTATAATATATTTTTCTCTCATTCTTCCCTCTACTTCCATTATGCTTCCTACACCCTCTATTTCCTCTTATTCTCTACTATTATGGCCGCTCTCAGTATGATTGCATTTGCTTTCATCTTGCGTCTTTTCTCCCCCCCTGAACGATGCACAACCTTCCTCTTTTCCTTCTCATGCACTAGGTTGCACTCTTCTACTGGTGCTACCTCTAGAGTGATTTTATTCTATAGAGAAACCTATGAAGTTCTTGTAAAACTATTTGGCTTGTGGGACTTGGAGGCATTGTAACAAATCTTCCATGGTTCCTCCTCCGGCCAGTGAAAGGTCATGCTTAGCCACTAGAAATGGATCCTCGGATAGTGGTCTCTGCAGACATTCAAGGGATTGTATGGATTAAAGTCCAGAGTATTGAATGAAAAGTTTTCTATCGTATTTCCTTCAGTATTTGTGACTTTCAGATTGTTGATCTCATACAATCAGATTTTCTTAGGAAGAGTTGCTCAAGGTGATTTCTTCTTCCTGTGCGAAGCTGCTGACAACCTTGTGGACACACACAACCTCTTGCATGACTATTTTATCAATGGAATACCTCAGTAAAATATGTGGAAACTTCTATCCATCGAACACCCTGAGGAAAGTGCCATCCGGTGAGTCAAACCAATATGTTATCTCTGACTCTGCTTCCATTACCCCATGTGAAATGAAAGGTGTCTTTTCCTCAAAGATCAACTTGTATAATGGAATTAGGAAGTGGTCAATTAGCTTCTCCATTAATCCTTTGTATTTTCACTCTAAAATAATCTTGCAATAAACATACACAACAGGCTCTCGTGGTGTCCAATTCCAATTCATGATAGGGAATGCATTATGTGTGCAGATTACATCCAGTAGATAGGAATACATGTAAAATTTGGCTTTCCCGCCCTTAGGGGGACTAAGGGCATTAGATACATGGATCGACATTTGTTGAGCCAAAAAATTGGATCAGTTCAATGGTTTACCTTCATTCACAACCTAGTCCATTAAGAATGCCCACCCTTCAGGAAAGGTCTCGGTGCTTTTTTGGTAGTAGATTCTGCAACATAAAATATTAAGAGATGATAGTAACTCCTAAGATTTGTTGTCTTATATGTGTTGGTGGGTGTCTGATAGAATTTTATTGGCTCTTTCACCTAGCCTTTAACAATATCCTTGGTTCTCAAGTAGCTATTTTTCGCATAAAAGTACGAATCCATGAGAAATTTTGGCTTAGGAAAATGGTACATGAGATGATAGTTTGCTTGAGAAAAGAAGAAAGCCTATGCCTGGTAGAACTATTGAGAGTCATAGTCTTTGGATCTATATGCGATTATATCCAACTGATAATGTGTGTGTATAGAAAATCCATATATCTGCATGAAATCTTATGTAGACCTGACTTCTAGACGTTGACATACACATGTCGGTCTTCCAGATCTACTTTGAAGGTTCTTGATAAGAAAATTTCATTCACCTTCTTCCATGTGATATTTTATTCGATTTCTACAAACAATTGAGTGTTTGAGTAAATTGGAAAGTAAACTGGTGTACTCTCAATTCCCTCCCGAATGATGCTCTCTATGGTATCCTTTGAATCAGTCCTCTTGGGTGCCATGATAACATTTCCTAATGAAGAGAAGTACTCAATGCTTGCAATACCTATGGGAGGAAAAATCACTCATGGTATACGATAATTTGTCTTTAGAAAATCAACTTATAAAGCAATATCAAGCAACAACCACATGGACTAATGAGAAAAAATGTGCAATTCTTGAGGTGAGGGAGAGAGATTGGAACTTTTAGATTTTCAGTCCTAGAAAAATATGTCGGGGTTAAGATCTGGGAAGAAGCCATTAATGATGCATAAATTTTAGACAGACTTCATGGGCTCAACTCGTCATTTGGCCCTCCTTCTAGCACCAGAAATGTTGATGGTGCTAGATCTGCCAACATTATGGGGATCTCATCGATATGAAGTCCCAATTATACCTAACACCATTTGGTGTAGGAGTCCCATTCGGAATACCTCTCGGCTGCCTATATAGTGGTTTTTAATGATGTGCCTTGGTTGCAATAATGCATAGAGTGGTGTATGGTGACTTTAGTGGGAACAAGTGTGTGACTCTGCGGAAAATCAAGTGAAATGCATGAAGGTTATAACACATGAAGGGAAAATGAGTGAGTCCCTTAGAATCTTGTAATAGTACAAATCTTGGAAGGAACACACAAGCATAAAGACATCATAAGCTAATTTTCAAAATAGTTCACAAGTTAACAATGGTGGAATTATACAAAAACACGCATTCAACAAGATTCATATCAATGCAAATGAAATAGTTCATAATCATAAGTGTAATTTAAATAACATGCATTCCAAACACAACAATAATAGTCCTACTATATTCAAAACATATGCATGAAAACATGTTCGATTTGAGCTTTTATTAAGTGAAAATTCCAATCATACATATACCATTGACGAACCACTAGCCCCAATAGTGGAACATGAAGTGAACACCTGCCCCTCCAAAGAGAGATACTCCCTCTATGCTACGAAGAATCCAAGTCTCTCACAAACTCCAAAGCTCCTGATTCCAAGCCTAAGCCTAGCTAAAATCTTAGCTCCACAAAAGCCCCTTACATGAGTTATGAAGGTCTATTTATAACAAAATAGGTGATTATTAACTTCCCCTTATGACTCTTCAACTTCTTTACAAAAAGACTCTTTACATTTATTACATCATGTATCTTCACATTCTAATATTGACACTTGGACTTCCACTTAAAAATTAATTACAAAATAATATTATAACACACTTGTACCCATATAAGACAAAATTGGGTAGAGCCAACTAGACAACCTAATAAGGCAAAATAGTTAAGGTTGAGTTTGGGGAAAATCCAGCTCAACAACTTTCTATTGATGTTTCTCGGTTACCTAACGGTGCCAAGCTTTATACTGCACGATGACATCCCCAAACTATGTGATGGTATCAAGTCAGAAGTGGACTCTAGCCTCCATGGCATCTAGGTACACTTACTTGGAACCAGTTTGTGTTTCCTTCTTGAGCAGGAGAAACATCATGTTGATTTGGATAGGGCCACCAATGTACTTGTGCATTTTTTTCTATTTACTTCAAGATATTCCTTTATGAATGCCTATCTCAATTGTTCCAAGTATTGTTCAATCTCCTGCCTAACCTGGTTCCTACGCTTGATCTCTATGAGTGAGTCAACTGATGGTATCTCGTGCGATGTCACTAGTATGTCTAGGTTGTTGTGAAATCATGCATATGAGGCCTAAGTGTTGGAAACGAACGAGGAAATATGTTTGTTATTCTGGATGAGCATCCAAAAGTTTTCCTTCTCCAACTCTGCCTTTTGCCTTGTCTTTTTTCCCAATTAAAGTAATTCCCCTTTGTATTGCATTGACCATTCATGCATGGAAGTGATGGTTGATTACACAACCTTAAGAGTTTTTACATAATCTTTACATTTCTAATGCAATACATGCAAGTGGAAAACTTCCTTATGCACGGTAACAAGCTCCTCATAAAGACTCAACATGGTCTCTCCCAGTGTCGATACTTCATTGAGTATTGTTGCCTTCAGTTCTTCTAGATAGACTTGTGTGGGAGTTGCGTTTTATAAATATGCTTGGATTTGTTCAACCTCTTTCCTAGCAGCCTGCAAGTTCTTTTCCAATTGTTTTTTCTCAGCCATCAAGTAGTCCATGTTTGGCTTTGTAGCACCTGCGAAGGACAAGTTGGTTGCGACAATGGAACCTGGATTATTCCTGGTGTCTATCATTATCATCCTTTCTCTGATAAATGCAGGAGATGCGAGGTCATCTGGAAAATGTTCCTTCCTAACTTGGACAATTATTTTATGAAGCTTTTCATTAGTCATATTGTACGTGTCCATAGCTGGACCGTCATGAAGAGGAATAATTTTATCTTCTTCATTTGGATCTTGTTATGTCGGAGGATGGGGAGATTGAATGGTGACCTATTTTGTACTTGGAGTCAGGTAAACATCTTGGTTTTGCAGATCTGGTTCATCCTCCATGTCTTGCATCTCAATCAACTCTTCAATCCCTTGAGTGAGCTCCTTATCCTGCATCTGTTTTCTCTCCTCCTCTAGCTACCAGTTTATTCTTTTTATTCATATTTTCTTCATGTTGTTTCTTTTACTATTACTTTTCACCTTTATTATTCTTCCTACTTCTACCTCTCTTCATCCAATCTCTTTTTCTCTTGTTCTTCCCTCTTCTTTCATTCTTCTTCTTGCACCCACTATTTCCTCTTCTTCTTCGCTATTATGGGCGTTTTCAATATGACTAGATCTTCTTTCACCTTGCGGATTTTCTCTCCCCTTGTACTATGAAAAACCTTCCTCTTTCCCTTCTCGCGCATTGGGTTGTGCTCTTCCACTAGTGCTGCCTCTAGAGCGATTTACTTCTACAGAGTGACCTATGAAGTTCCTAAAAAATTGACTGGCTCATGAGACTTAGAGCCATTGTAACAATTCTTCCATGTTTCCTCCTCCAGTGAGTGAAAGGTCTTGCTTAGCCATTGGAAATGGATCCTCGCATAGTGGTCTCTGTAGACATTCCAGGGATCATTCATATTGAATTCTAGAGTACCAAATGCAAAATTTTCTTTCGCCTTTCCTTCGATATCCATGACTTTCATATTATTAATCTTGTACAATCTGATTTGCATAGGAAGAATTGGTCAAGGTACTTTCTTGTTCCTATGCAAAGTTGTTGACAACTCTGTAGGGAGATGATACATAACCTCTTGCATGACTAAATTATTGGTGGCATACCTCGATAAAATATGCGAAGTATTCTATTTTCCAAACACCCTGAGGAAAGTGTCATTTGGTGAGGCAAGCCAATATGCTATCTCTACCATTGCTTCCATTGCCCCATGTGACATGCAAGGTGGCTCTTCCTTAAAGATCAAATTGTACAATGGAATGAGGAATTGGTCAATTAGGTTCTCCATTAATCCTCTATGGCTACACTTTGAAAGCAGCTTGCAATAAACATACACAACAAGCTCCCATGTTTTCCAAGTCCAATTCATGTCAAGGAATCATTGTGTGTGCAGATTCTATCGAATAGATAGGCATAGATGTAAAATCTGGCTCTGGCAGATGGTATATGAGATGATATTTTGCTGCTAGAAAAGAAGCAAGCCTCTGTCTAGTATCACTATTGAGAGGAATAGTCTTTGGGTTTGCATGGGATAGTATCCAACTAACAATGTATGCACATATAAAAGCCAGATATATGCATGCAATCCTTTATAGACATAACTTCTGGACATTGACATACACCTGTCGGTCTTCCAAATCTACTTTGTAGGTTTTTGCTTAGAAAATTTCATTCACCTTCTCCCATGTGATATCTGATTCCTTTTCTACAAACATTTGAGTGTCTGAGTAAACTGGTAATTAAACTAGCATACTCTTAACTGCCTCCTTGATGATACTCTATGTGGTACCCTTTGAAGCAGTCCTCTTGGGTGCCATGATAACCATTCCTAATGAAGAGAAGCACTCAACACTTGCAATACCTATGGGAGGAAAAATAACTCATGGAAAATAATAAATTAGCTTCAACAAATTAACTTACAAAGAAAGATCAAGAAATTATTGAGGTGAGGGAGAGAGACTGGCTTAGGGAACTGAACATTGCAGAGTCTCAACAATTAGTGATGTATCTTGAGGCTAGAGATTGCGCATTGCGTAGTCTCGGTGACCAAGGGTTGGGATTGAGCCCTAGAGCTACGTAATTCATAGTTGGGTCAACCTCTTAATGTGTATTACGCAATCTTAGAGGCCAAGTTGAGAGCTTGAGCCTCAAATTTTCATAATGCCCAGCTAGACAAGGTGATGCATGGCCAGTGGAAGTGCATATATGCTTGAAATAAGTGTGGGAAACTAGCAGATCTGAGTGATGGTGCATGTTAAAGTGTAGATATAACTAAGTATAGATAGATTAGTGCAAAACAAGTGCATAAGAGTAACATGCAAAAAGGAAAAAAAATATGCATGGAGAGTCCCCGAAATAATGACCACTAATGGGCAAAAACAAGAAAACTAATGTGACACTTGTAAAAGGAAAAAAACGAACCAAAACAACACTTGTACAAGCTAATATACATTAAAATTCTAGTAAACATCAAAAGAAACAAGTAAAACAACACTCATAGAAGCCAAATGACAAAAAGAAATAGAAAAAGTGACAAAAGACGAAAAAAACAAAACTCCCCCAAAAAAGCACCGCAAACTTCACTAAAGGCTCCTTGATCTCTTTAGAAATGCTAGAGCTCCCTGATCAAATGTACAAATGAGTTCTAGGGGAATCCATTATATAAATCTAGACCAATTAGGGTTTATGATGCGCATGCCTAAAATCAAGGAAAAAGTGACACTTGGTGGAAATTACGAAAAATAGTAAGTGTGCCACGTTAGGGAAACTAATTAGCGAATCCATATTTTCAAGGGATAATTTTTCCATTTTTGAGAAATGTGTATGCACACTGCTAAGAAGGATTGTGCAATTCTCGAGGACTGATCAACTTTTTAACTCAGTGCATTGCGTAGTTTCTAAGCTCAAGGGATGATTTGCGTAGTTTCCATCATCAAGGTTGGGCTTCCATCTAGAATTACACATTTTTCATGCTCAAAGCTAGCCTACCAAGAAGAAATGTGCAGTCTCTAGAGGAAAGGTTAGCTTGCCTTCCAGTATTATGCAGGTTTTGGAGGCAAGCCCAATAATGTTTCAAGGTGAAGTCAAGAGTTAGCTTGTGTTTGATAGATATCAAGTTGGGATCATTACATCATAAGCAAATAAATAAAATATATTTTATTTATCATAGAATGAATACTTGACGATAGTAAAAGATAAGCTCTTGTGGACAGAAGGAAGACTCCAAAATCAAAGTTAATCCAAAAATGAAATGAAGGTATTACTGAATGAATTGAAACTTAATTTATGTATTCTTATGCAACATATCAAAATTGTGAATACACATAAACTTGATAAAAATATGTAGCAAAAGAAAAGAGTGGAGACTAAAAATAGAAGCAAGAAAAAGAAGACAAGTTGATAACATAGTTCACCCCTCTTGGGCTATGTCTCTGAGTCCAATTCCAGTGTGACCACTTTAATAAGATGCTAAAATTCTCAGTTAAATCTGTTTACATGATCCAACTGATAAAAAAAATGCTTCCAATGCATTCAAAAGGCCCAAAAACCCTTGTTTAGGCTTTTGAAATGCTCAATTTGGCCTCCAAATGGTTACAGTAGGCCAAAAATACTATGTCTGCAACTTAAAATAAAAGGTCTCTGTAAAATATTCAACAAAACCCAAAGTAGCTCAACGTTTGAGTGCTCTAGATATATAAGTAGAGGTAGGGTTTTCAATCATCATTGTGTGATTTTATGATTATTTTGTGGGTGGTTTCAAAATTTTTAAACGATATGTTAGCAGGGTCAATGGATTCGCCACCCCACATCACATATATTCATTGTATAATTTTATGGCCTGTAGACCAGTACCAAAGTGCATTGGAGGATTATGATAATGAGTCAGGGATATGGCAGGCTCCTACGATATCCCTTCCCCCGATCTCATCAGAGAATAACTTTAAATACATAATCTTTGCCAACATATAATAACAACCTTTGGTGGCCTAGAGGTGAAGCAAAGGATTTGTTCCTAGGAGGTTTGGAGGTTGAATTTTTCAAACCTCTAATCCAAAATTTTGACCCATAAAACAATTCCACTTGGCCTCCTTCGATTGGGCCACGTGGTGCCCTCTTATTGGGCCACATGGTTCCATTCCATTGGTCCACATCCACCAACTTCACAGTGACACTTGTCGAGCTATGGATGTGCCACCTTTCAGCCAGTACCATGAGCCTGAAACCTTGACCGTTGAAACCATGAGTTTATCATTGATCGTCATAACCATGAGCATTACCCGTTGACTTTGACCTTTTGACTTTTGACTTTTTGCCATGTTTGGACCTAAACTTTGACCTTGCGTAACTTTTCATACGATGTTTGTTTTCACTCGTTCAAGTTGCGTTGCAATCAGAGCGACGAGCACTACAGATTGATCGTGGTTTCATATGAGTCTAAGAAATTTTATTTTTGATAATTTTCTAGAACTTTGAGCATCTTTTGGATCCTCCAAATCATTCCCCACCAGAAGCTTTTGGACCACCAAAAGTCTAGTACTACTCAAAAAATAAGTGAGGGTAAATATCCCTCACCTTACCAGTCTCGATCTATCATTCTTTTCTTGGATTGGTAACTTTAATCCCCACACGAAGGTACTCCACATCACCCCTGCGTAAAGTCCTCGTCTTTCTGTCAAGAATGGTGTCTTATTACAACTCATACATTTATTCAGGAGAGAAATATTCTATGGAAGGTACTTGAATACTTTCCTCTTTATCATACATTTATTCAGGAGAGAAATATTCTATGGAGGGTACTTGAATACTTTCCTCTTTATCATACATTTATTCAGGAGAGAAATATTCTATGGAAGGTACTTGAATACTTTCCTCTTTATCCATGATCAGAGGAGGCTCATACAATCTCATTTTTTCAACATTTACAACAGAATAGATTCGCATATAAGGAGGAAAATATAATAAAAAAGCATTATTACCAATATTTTCTAAGATTTTAAATGGACCATACCAGATCAGTTTGATATTTTTACCTTCTCCTTGCAACCTTTCTTTGCTGATGTATAACCAAACTTGGTCTCCCACTTGAAAATTGCGATCAACATGATGCATGTCATGCTTAGCTTTGTATTTGGCTTGGCTCTTTTCCAACCGTTCCTGCATTATTTGGTGTACCGACTGGATTTGTTCAATGAAGTGCTTGGATTTCTCCACATCACTATCTCCATCCACTGCAATATATTTCCCAAAGATAAAATCTAAAGGAGACTTTGGTAAATAATGATAACATGATTCGAATGGAGATGTATGATTCGATGAATGGTTTGCATGATTGTAGGCATGTTGAATGTAGTGTAAGTGCTCATCCCAAAGCTTAGGATGTTTACCATAGTATCCTTGGAGTAGATGTGCCACTATCCTATTCACCACCTATGTTTCTCCATCAGTTTGTGGATGAAATGTTGTGCTCTTCTTCAATTTGGTGTCCATCAATTCCCATAGACTTGACCAAAATTTCCTGAGAAATCAAGAATCTAGATTAGATACAATAGATGTGGGTAACCCAAAATGGACCCATATATTTTGAAAGAACAATTTTGTTTTTTGTTCAGCTGTGACCTGCTTTTACAAAGCATTAAGATACACATCTTACTGAACCTATCTACTACAACATACAAATAATCATGACCTTTCCTGGACATAGGTAATCCCCCCACAAAATCCATGGACACACTTTCCCAAGGATGCGAAGGAATAGGAATCGGAGTTTCTTGTTACTTGGCTTACTGTTGGGTTGTGTTATATTCTTTCCACGACTAACCTACGTAGTGAACCGGGGGGTTAGAGGGGGGG
>APFE031522012.1:0-61543 GCA_000404065.3 Pinus taeda | reverse complement strand
CTTTCTGTTCAAACTTTGCTTGGTCTGTTACTGATGATGATCCCAGAACTGTGAAGGAAGCAGTGGATTCAGAGGATGGAAAACTCTGGAAAGAGGCCATGGTTGATGAAATGGCATCTTTGCACAAAAATGAGGCTTGGATCTGGTGGAGTTGCCGGCTGGAAGGAAACCCATTGGCAGCAAATGGGTGTTCAAGAAGAAGACAAATGCAGAAGGGAAGGTGGAGAAATACAAAGCTCGGTTGGTACAAAAAGGTTATTCCCAGGTGCTGGGAATTGATATTGGTGATATTTTTTCTCCTGTTGCCAAGGTAACTTCTATTAGATTACTTTTATCTGCTGTTGTTGCTTTTGATTTTGAGGTAGAACAGATGGATGTGAAGACAGCATTTCTTCAGGGGGATCTGGAAGAGGAAATCTACATGAAGCAACCTAAAAGCTTTGCGGTGAAGGGTAAGAAAGAACTGGTATGCAAGTTAAAGAAGTCTCTGTATGGGTTAAAACAGTCACCAAGGATGTGGTATCAGAATTTGATACATTTATACGGGGACTTGGCTTCACCAGAAGCAAAGCAGATAATTGTGTGTATTTAAATTAATTGGTGACCGTGTTATTTATCTGGTCTTGTATGTGGATGATATGTTGTTGGTTGGAAATGACAAAGAAATTATCCAGGATTTGAAGACCCAATTGTCCTCCAAATTCGACATGAAAGATCTCGGTGCTGCAAACTATATTTTGGGCATGGAAATTAAAAGAGATCGGGCAAAGAGGAAGCTCTGGTTAAACCAGAGGAAGTATGTCGAGACAATACTGCAGAGGTTTAATATGCAGGATAGTAAACCGGTGAAGGTTCCTATTCTTGTAGGTGTGAGGTTATCTGGTGAACAGTGTCCCAAGACACAAGAAGAGGAAGAGGACATGTCCCGTGTTCCATATGCAAGTGCAGTCGGTAGCTTGATGTATGCCATGGTCTGTACTAGACCAGACATTGCACATGCAGTGGGAGTATTGAGCAGGTTTATGTCAAAACAGGGAAGGAGCACTGGACAACAGTGAAGCGAGTTTTCAGGTATTTGCGTGGCACTAGTGATTATGGTTTGTGCTACCAAGGAAGACCAGGATTGGACAGAGTGTTGGATATCCGTGGCTTTGTTGATGCAGACTGGGCTGGAGATCTGGATCAGAGAAGATCTACAAGTGGGTATGTGTTTAACCTATTTGGAGGTGCAGTCAGTTGGATGAGTAAGAAACAATCTGTAGTGGCACTATCAACTACAGAGGCAGAATACATGGCAGCCACTCATGCAAGCAAGGAAGCAGTTTGGTTGCAGAGATTGTGTTCAAGTATGGGGTTAGTACAGGGAGCTATAAGGATAGACTGTGACAGCCAAAGTGCAATTTTCTTGGCAAAGAACCCTGCTTATCATTCAAAGACAAAGCACATTGATGTTCAGTATCACTTTGTGAGGGATATGATAGAAGACAAAAAGGTGTTGCTGGTAAAGGTGGACACTTTGAAGAATACTGCAGATGCATTGACAAAATCTGTGAGCTCTAAGAAGTTCTCTTGGTGTAGAGAAACAATGGGCGTTACAGGGCTGGAAAAATGACTAAGCTCTCCTGTGGCCCCCTGTGGAAAGAAACAACAAGTGGGAGATTGTTGGGTTGTGTTATATTCTTTCCACGACTAACCTACGTAGTGAACCGAGGGTTTAGAGGGGGGGCGGAGCCCACCCTTCGCCGCGCCGATTGCGCAGCGGGGGGGCGGCAGCCCCCCCTGTCCGGGGGTTTGAGGGGGGCGGGTAGCCCCCCTCTACGGGGTTCGGGGCAACGCCCTGAGATTTTTTTTTTTTGGACCCTATATTAGGTTGGGCGAACCTACCTATGGTTTTCGGTCCATGGTTTTGGACGCGATGGTTTTCGGTCCATGGTATTGGATGCTTCGGCATGTATAAATATGTATTGTAACATTGAAAGGAATATAATGAAAAATCAAGCTGGTAGTCTCGGTTTTGAGATCCAGTGGGAAATCTCTATGTATATGTGTTTTATGGGTTATGCTCTCGCATGTTTTATTTTTCTGTGATTTAGAATTCGTATGCAGGTAATTTCTATACGGGGTTAAAACCTACACTTACTAGTAGCACACATAGAACACCTCTTTACATATCTTGATACAAGTTCATTCATAGGATGCCAATAACAATACCTCTACAATTGAGAATTTGTTTTTCCTACGCCGAAATGACCAGTAATAAGAGATATATGTGCTTCCCTTATAAGATTACCTCTTTCACTTTGTGGAATGCATAACTTACCAAGATGATATAATAGTTTTTCATGAACATGATAATCCAGTTCTTCAATTTGATTTCGTTTACTCAAAGTTGCATATAGATCTTTAAAATATTCATCTTGAGCATATTGTTCATTCTATCTTTCACGTGTGATTGAATTATGCTTAATAATTGTAGAAGAATTGATTATAGGTCTTGATAAAATATCTGCAACTTTGTTATATATTCATTTCTTATATTTGATGACCAAGTGAAATTTCTGTAAAAATCCCATCCATATGAAGTGCCTTGATTGTTATAGCTTAGTTTGTGATTGAATATATTGTAATGGTTGATGATCTATATGTATGATTGTTTATTTACCCATTCAATAGTGCTTCCATGTTTTCACACTTCATACTAGAGCATACAATTCCTTATCATATGTTAGATAGTTAATTACTGTAGTTGTAAAAGTCTGAAAGTGAAAGCATATAGGCTTACCGTGCTGCAACAATCCTGCTCCCATGCATAATCACTTGCATCTGTTTAGATTTCGAATGGTTGTTTGGGATTTGGAAGTGCTAGAACTGGTGTTGTATTAATCTTCTCTTTCAATGTATCGAAAAATTTCTGTTGTTTTCCTCCCCACTAAAGCATGTAGCAGTTTTGCAATAGATGAGAATCCAGCTTTCCATGAAATTCCTCTAGTATTGGGATGCTCCCAAGAAGCTTTTGACCTAGTTACATTTTTGGGCTTATGCCAAATTACAATAGCCTCAACTTTAGAGGGATCGATTTTCAATTCACCACCCCCTGCAATATGACCTAAGTACACCAAATATGTCTTTCCAAATTCACATTTGGACATCTTTAAATACAAATTTTCCCTTTCTAAGATATCCAAAACATGCTTTACATGCTCTTCACGAGTCTTAATGAAGATCAAAATATCGCCTAAGTAGATTATGACAAAATTATCAAATAATGGTCATAATACATCATTCATCACCCTCATAAACGTTGTGGGTGCATTACAAACCCCAAAAGGCATTAGTAACCATTCACACAATCCTTGTTTTGTTTAAAAGTAGTTTCCAAATATCAATTTCAGAAATTCTAATTTGATGATAATTGCTTCTTAAATCTAACTTAGTGAAATAAACAACATTGTTTAACTGGTTTAGCAAATCATCAATGCGAGGAAGAGGATAACGATTCTTTACCGTGATTTTGTTCAAAACTCGTAAATCAACACACATCACCATGTGCCATCCTTCTTTGGCACCAAAACAATATGAGACCTGGAAGGATATGTACATGGTATGATTACTACTTTGTCTAGCAACTCTTGCACTTGCTACTTAATCTCCATGCTTTCCAAAAATTACAGTTTGTACATGCCAATATTAGGAAGTGAAACATCCTACCGCAAATGAATCTCATGTTGAACTCCTCTTTTTGGAGGGATTCCTTTAGGTTCCTGAAACATCTTTCCATAAGTATCAACAAAGTCACTTAATTCATACTTAAGTGTAGGATCACATCCTGAGTGATCCAGGTGGCTCCAGGGACACATACAGGATAAAGAGGGCCTATGGAAGCTCAAAAATAAAATTGATCAGAATTCTTTCAAACTAGGACCAGAGTGTAGATCTTGTCATCCTGATCGTAACGGTGTGAACGGTTCGTCAATCCGAGCTCATATGAGGGAGAACGAGCTAGTCAAAGTTTTGGTCAAAGTTGGACTGTGGGCTAGGTTTAAGTGTCCTACAATTTGACCGACCCCGGGGCATGAAACCTAGCTCCCGAAAGTGGGTGAATTTGTTGGATCATTAATTTGTCTAATATCCCTGTATTAGACAAATTCAAAAAATGTGTTATTATTTAAAAAAATAATAAAAGAATATTATAAAATGTGTGGCGAGCCATGACCCCCGCTACCCCCACCGGAACCCAAAAAAAAATTTCAATTATTAAAGGGCCGACGGGGCATGAACCTCGCCGGCCCAATCGCATCACATAAAAAAAATTATGGGCCGGCGGCCATGACCCCCACCGGCCTAACCGCATCAAATAACCAAATTTATGGGTCGGCAGCCATGACCCTATCGGACCCCCCAACCAACGACCAACATGAAACAATATTGAAAAGGGGTGGGTGGGCCACCTTCGGTGGACCCGACCCACACCCCAACCCACCATACCATATATGCCCGTAATCAAAAGCGAGGTTGGCGGGGATTGAACCCACCTGGTCCACGTTGGCTGGCCCCATAATACAACCCAAAACCGCCTTGCATTTAATGCGCCCCAACGACCCAATCCACACAACACCAACAAAGCGCCATATTAAATCACCCAGCATATCCTATTAGCGGAGGTTAAGGGGCGGGCCACCCAATGCGGACCCGACCCCCAAAAAATATACTAATATGGTTTTTTCAAAACAAATTGTGTGTTAATATGGAGGGGTCGGGCTTTGACCACTCGACCTCCTCCTTATAATTCAACATTTTTACCAATCCACCTACAACCACCTCACTGTAATATTTGCCCACAAAAACATTATATAAACCCTCATTTTCTTAGTGCATGGGGACCAAGGGCATGACATGGAAACCGAGACTACATTTTTTAATTGTTTTTCAGGTGGAACCATGATTCTGGAAAAACACAGGCGGAACCATGATTGAGCCAAATTCTCAGGAGGGAAATTTTTCCTAGTGTCCAAATTGGACAAACTTTATGTTAATCCTACACCTATCAGCGACATGAACCTGATGGTGTAGTTAGAATTTTGATCTGAGAAGAAGATTTTTAGATGACCCGGAGGGAGGAATCTTTGAGGAATCTAAAAAGATTCCTGTAGCCCCAGATTTCCACTTTCTCAGAATTCAGAAATTTTACAGTCGATTTTGCACTCTTTGATGCCACAGATCTGATGTTGCATTCAGATTTTCTATTTTATCATTTCATTTTTTAGCCACTTTTCAAAGTGGAGTGCAATTGTCAACATTCATGTGTGAGCAACCATTTCCATGAGATTCGACGCCACGAGATTGATGGTATGGCCAGCTTCAGCAGTTTTACATCCTTTTCTTCAAATGGCCCCAGGATGTGAGGTATATGCAGTGTGTTCATGTATTTCTTTTTCTATGAGATGCATTGTGTTGCACAGATCCCTGGTTGATATTTGATGTGGGATCTTGTTTTCTTCCTTGTTTCATGATTCCTGCTTGATGTGATGCAGAATCATATGTGAGATGTACTTCTTGTCATGTTGTTTTTGAGATCCCTTTTGTTGTCATGTTGACGGGATACTCATGTTGTAGTCATGTATGTATGAATTGAGATCCCTTTGATGCCATTATTGGTGGAATGCTCATTATTGTCATATGTGAAATTATTTCATACTGATAGGATTCCTTTTGAATGAGAGTTCCTGCAGCGGAACATCTCTTGGAGCCACTCGAGCGTGGGGGCATATTGCTTGTATGATAGAGAAAACACATGCATGTACATCATCACTCTTTCCAGTGCTTAATGTAGTGGCCTACACCATCCTGACACTGGGTCCCGGAGACGTAGTCCCTCCTGGAAGAACTCCATTATCAATGTCTTCAGTATTATGTTGTTGATTCTTATCATGTTCCTTCTTCTTTACAACACACATTTATGCTATTTTAAATGCAATTCTAATCACATCACGAAAGTAAATGATCTTGGTTAAATCCAGGAGTTGAGTCAACTCAAATCACTGAGAAGGCTTCAGATTTATCAACATCCTTAGCTTTTACAATCAACAATACACAATTCTTTCCAGAATTAACAAGTATTTTCATTTTTCCTGCACTAACAAGAGATAAATTTGTATTCTTATGATGTTCCCTTCCAATGTATTCAATCCCTCCTTTGAAGAGATGATATTTTTTCTCCCGAGATAAAATATGGCTTTTCTATCATACAGATAGGGACTTCCCAAAACAATCCCACAAATGTTAAGAGGTACAACATCAAGTACAAACTCATCTAAAAAGTTAGCAGTGATCGAAAACTTAAGTTTGCATTGCCTTGTTACTTGTAGTTTGGCATTATCACATACCCAACCCAAAGGGTAAGGTTTAATAAGATTGAATTGAGAACCACTATCAAAAAGAGTATCAACCTTATTATGCTTTATAACCAGTCTAATATGAAAAAGTTAATTCCTTTTATTATCATTTAGATATTCAGCGGACTCATTAGAAGAACTAGTACTTGCATTAGAAGTTATACCTTTTATTCCCATGGTTGTGATCTTTTTTTTGTCACCTGAATCAGATCCCAGATCCTGTTGAGTTATAGCAACAATATTTTTCTTCCCCTTGTTTTCAAAATTCTTTGGTCTCAATTCTAGATGCAACTTCCGACAATGGTCTTCATCATGACCATCCTTCTTGAATGTTTGCAAGTGAGTTTCGTTTCCTCTTTCTTAACAAGGGTTGTATTCTTCCCCTTTCCTTTACCTTCCCCATTTTACTTATCATAGAATGGCTTGGATGGTTTCATTGAAGTATTGTCTTGCACATTCTTTCCTCAAATTTAAATATGTGTAGCTTGTACACACACTTCATCTAACTTGGTTGGGTTAAGCATAAGAATAGTCTGTCTAATATAACTATGAGAACCACCAATATACTTCATAAGTGTCCCTTTTGTATCTAAAGGAATACTCAAAATTAAAGCTTCTTTACAATATTATTGAGTATAAATTTGTACATTTTGACCCTTAGCTTTCCTAATATTTCTCCATCTCATCATTGCTTGTTGTTTATATGCCAATGGATAAAATTGTTTTCTCAAAGTAGTTACAAAATCATTCCAAGAAGAAATAATCTTACCACTTTTCTTGAGATCTTCTTGCATTTTTACTTCCCACCATATGAGAGTTGTTCCTCCCAACCTGTTGATAGTGGTGGACCTGCCAACATTCAGGGGATCTCCCCGATATGAAGTCCCAACTAGATCTCACATTGTTTGGAGTAGGAGTCCCAACATTGGGTGGTAATGTTATTCTTTGACCACAAAAATGTCCAAAGGGAAGTATGATAACTTTGGGGGAGAGAAGGTGTGTAACCACCTGGAAAGTCAAGTGAAATGCATGAAGGTTCCAACACACTAAGGGAAAATTAAGTGTGCCCCTTGGAACCCTGTAGTAGTACGCATCTTAATAGGAACACACAAGTGAAATGAAATCACAAGCTAAGATGTGGAATAGTCCACAAGCTAAAGTGATTAGTTAATCCAACAACATGCATTCAACAATATTCATACAAATGCAAACAAAATAGTTCATAAGCATATGTGTAAGTTAAATAACATACATTTCCAATACAACAATAATAATCCTACTATATTAACAACATATGCATGAAATCATGTTGGCTATGATTCTATTAACATAAGTGAAAGTTCCATCCATACATATACCATTGACGACCACTAACCCTAATAGTGGAACATTATAGTCAAGAACAAATGCTCCTCCAAAGAACTTATGGATGTTGTGTGCATTCAGCGCCAAGTCTTCCCTTGTGGCTTCTTGTCTTAGTTGCTCCAAGTACTCTTTGACCTCCTACCAAACTTGGTTCTTGGGTTTAGCTTTGGTGAGGGAATTGATTGATGGGATCTTGTGTGTTCTCACCAAGACATCCAAACTACTGTACAACCACACATATGAGGCTTATGTGCTGCCAACGAATGAGGTGATATGTTTGTTTTTCTAAATCAACATTTAAACCTTCTCTTTCTCCATCTCCACCTGTGCATTCATTTTCTTCACTAAGTCAAGTGGGGCCCCTTTGAACTGCATTGTCCACTCTTGTACATAGGTGATGGAAACATGTATGTTTTTGAAAGTTTTAACAAACTCTTTTCTCTCTTTTTGTAGGCCATGGAAATAGACAACTTCTTTATGCACAGTGACAAACTTGTCATAGAGATTCCGCATGGTTTCTCCAAGTGTTGATACTTTAGTAAGTATCACTGCTCTCATCTCCCCCAATGTGGAAAATGCATTTTGCTCTATTGCTCAGATTTTTTCTGCCTCTTTCCTAGTAGCCTGCAAGTTCTTTTCCAGTTTCTCATTCTCGGACATCAAATACTGAACATTAGATCTTGTTGCTGCTGCATAGGCCAAGTTGGCTTCAGTAATGGCTGTTGGATGCTTCTTAGTTTCTGACACTATCACCCTTTATTTTATGAATGCATGTGAAACATTATCATCTAGAAAGTTCTTCCTTCGTGCTTGTAAAATCCTCTTCTGGAACTCATCGAATGATAAATTGTACACATACATGACCGGGCCATCATCAAGGAAAACATCTCCTTGCTCACTCGGGACTGGATCTACTGCTAGAGGTGGTGGATACTGAGGGATGACCTATTGTGCTCTCAGCATCAGATCAACATCTTCATGTTGTAGCTCCTGGTCCAACTCCATATATGTCATTTTGATCGATTTCTCAATCTACTAAGCAAGCTCTCGATCCTACATCTGTTCACCTTCCTCCTCAGTTGCTATTTTTTCCAGCTCTTCAACCTATATTGGTGGTGTTTCCTCCATCATCGTGCCTTGAATTTGTTCTTCTTACTTGTTTTTCTTCTCTTCTTGTTCTCTCCTTCTCAACCCATTTTCTTCCTTCAACTTCTTCTCTATCTCCTGCAACTTCAATTTTGCTTCCTGCAACCTCTTCTTTTCTCTCTTCCTCCACTCTGCTGCTTGCATCCTTTTCTTCCTCTTTTCTTATGCTACCAAATCTTCCTTTTCGATAAGAGGATATACCTTCATTTTGCAGCTTTTGTCTCCCTCTATACTATCAACAATATTCCTCTTTCCCTTGTCCTGCATAGGATTGCTGCCTTCTGCTATTGTTCTCGTTGCTTTTGGAGCTGCTGCTATTTTTGGAGAAACCTTCAAATTCCTTGTTATACTGACCAAATCATTGAGTCTGGAGGAATTATAAAAGGAACCTTCAAGGATCCTTCTTTGGCCAATGAAATGCCCCGCTGATCCACGAAAATTAAAATCTCACAGAGTGGTCCTTGAACATACTATGGGGATCATACAGATTAAAGCCCTTGGTGCAAACTCAAATTTCGCTATGTCCTCAGCCTCGACATCTACAAATTTCAAGTTTTGTATCTCATATAATATTATCCACAAAGGAAGAGTTTGCCATGGTGCTTTCTTCTTCCTATGTAGTGCTACTGACAACCCTGTAGTGAGATGGTACGATACTTCTGGCATGATCATTTTTTCAGTAGCACACCTTGGTAAGACATACTGAGACTTCCCTCTTCCAAACACTCTGATGAAGGTTCCACCTCGTGAGGCATACCAATCTGCAATGTCTACTATAGCCTCCATTTATTCTTGGGACATGAAAGGTTGATGTTGTTCAAATATAAGCTTGTATAGCAGGATGATAAAATGGTCAGTTAGTCGTGCCATTACTCCTCGATAACTGAATTATTAAAGAAACTTGCAATATATGTTCATGGAAGTATCTCATGGTATCCATGTCCAGTTCATGTTATGGAACTGTTGTTATGCACAAATTGCATCCAGTAAGTATGCGGACATAAAAAACATTGCTCGCTCATCCTTGGGCAGATGTTGAGCCTGAGCTACATGGGACTTCAATTTTTGAGCCAACTAATATGACTAGTTGAATGGCCTCCCATCAATCACCAACTAATCTAGTAAGACTTACACCCAGGGCTCTTACACCCAGTGCTTGACAATGTCTCTTGTGTTCACATAGATGTGGGTGGCATAGAAGAGTGAGTCCATGTGCTTCACTTTCTCAGGAAAGTTATACATCTTTTAAAATTCTTTTGCCCTGAAGGTGGCAAGCTTGAATGCATTGGCACTGCTCAATGTCATAGTTTGTTCATCTATATGTGATACGATCCACCTGATGATGTTCACACATGGGAAGGCATGGTACTCGCATGCAACCTTGTATAACCCTGACTGCCAGATATTGAGATAAACTTGTCCGTCCTCTATGTCTGCCTCAAAGTCCTTTGCAAAAGTGTCTTTGATCTATTTCCATTTCAATGTTGTTCACTTCTCTATAAACAATTGAGTATCAACATACACTCGTAAATCAATTGATTTCTACTCAAATACTTCCCCAATACTTCTCTCAGTGGTTTCCTTTTATGTAGCTCTCTTAGATGCTATGTTAACTGTGATTGCTGGAGAGATGCTAAAAAATTGTTGTACTTGTGGGACATAGAGGAAATTCATAGAAAGTGAATGTCAGTTTAAAGAAAAATGACTTAGAAGGCAATTTCAAGTAGTAACCCAGGCAGTAGATGGGAAGGATTGCACATTTTTTCTTGACAAGAGGGACTGGCTACATAATCCCAATAACTAAGGTGGAAGCTTGATGACTAGAACTATGCAATGTGTAGTTCAGCCTAGGCAAAGACCTAGGAGAGACTGCGCATTGTGCAGTCTCAATGGCCAAGCTGAGGAACTGGCTCCTCAAACTACGTAGTGCACAGTTGGATCCAACTTAGACTGTACACTGTGAAATTCCATAGGTCAAGTTTGTGGCTTGAGCCTCCAGATTGTGAAGTGTCAGATATGCAAAGTTAGATCTGGCCAAGGGGAAACCTAGATCTGCCAAAGGGAAGTGTGAAAAATAATCATGTCTGAGAGATGGTGTGAATCTAAGTGTATATCTGACTTAGTGTGGGTGAATGCATGTGAATCAAGTGTAACAATTGATCAAATGGAAGGAAAACAAAGTAAGTGAGGAGAGTCGTTGCAACAACAAACATGAGTGCAAAAACATGAAAACTAATGCAACACATGGGAAAGAAAATATATAACTTTAAAAAAAACATCTACAAGTTAAAACAAGTTAAAATTCTAGAAATCATGAAGAGAAACAATAGAAACAACACTCACACAAGCCAAACAACAAAAAGCGACAGAAAAAGCAGTAAAATATGAGAAAAGAAAAACTCACCCGTAAAGCAGCAACGATCACATCGAAGGCTCCTTGATCTCCTCAAGAATGCTATAGCTCCACGATCAAATGTGAAAATGAACTCTAGTAGCATCGATTAAATATATTTGGACAAATTAGGGTTTATGACGAATGTGCCTAAAATCACGGAAAAAGTGACACTTGGGAGAATTTTCTAAAATTAGTGCAAGTTCATCCTTCGAGATATTAAAAATAGATCCCCATTTTTAGGGATGTTTTTTTCTTTTTTTCTAGCGAAACATGCAATGCACACTGCTGGGAAAGACAACGCAGTTCCAAGAACTGGGCAACTTTCTATCTTAGTGCACTACGTTGTTTCTGAGCTCAGTGAGGGTTACACAATTTCTGTGCTCAGTGCTGGGCTACCTCCTCATGACTACACGTTTTCTAAGCTCAAGGCTCACTAGCAGTGAGGACTACACAATTCCCATAATCAAGGTTGGTTTCCTTCAAGGATTGCACAGTTTCTAGAGCAAGCCCAGAACTGTTGCGGGACCAAGTTAGGAGATCAACTTGTGATTTAGAAAATCAAGTAAGAAAACACAAGCCAAAGCATGAATACCTGGATCAATGTGATAGGAGCTTATGTGGTTAAGAAGGAAGCCTCCAAAATTAAAGCATAGGTAAAATTTTGGAGGGTGGTTGTATTCGTTACACCATTGGCGACACATTGGTAGAACTTTAACTCTCTGTATGGACCTTGTCTCATGCAAAGCGAGTCTAACTCTTCTGAAAGCATTGTTCAATTATTTGATTATCATAACTTCTTCACTTAGCTTGAGTTAAATATGTAGTCCCTACCATCTCTTCATCGGTAGCACACATACCAAGCCAAGTCAAACTAAGTTGAGGATGAGGGGTATAAATGCACAAGTAAAATAGATTGTAATAGTTTTAGTTTCATCTCTGGTGTTGCTCCACTGCCAGCAGGCCTAGACAACACCCCAACGAAGTCACTTCAAGAACACAAGCATTTCTTCGCTAATAGCGAGCCTGGATAGTACCCTGGCAGAGTTACTTACTTCATCTCTCTGCACAGGAAGCCTTTCTCATATTTCGCCCTTTATTTCCTTTTTTCATCTTTTTCAAAATTTTCATTTGTTTAAAGAACTATGCATAGGCACTTATTTATTTCATGAGGTGGAAGAGGGATCCTGACTTATTTCAAGCAGAAGAGGTTGTCCATTTAGAGAAGGATATTTATATAATATACCTATGATATACTTGTTAAGGTTTTCCCCCTCTCCTTACTCTACTTGACTTAGTGGACAAGGGTTAACCGAAAATAGAAAACAGATTAGAGTAGGCAGTACTAGTTAAAAGTGCACGCATCATGATTTCACCATGACTTTCTCTTAAAGGAACATATTTTCTGGTAGGGTATCATCGACTAGAAGAAATGTAAGATTCACATAAACAGAGGGAATAGATAGATAACCAAGTGTTGATAGCAGTACAAGTTCCTCTTGAGCTTCACCTTGCTTGTCTAAGAAGCCAAACACGGTTTCATGCGAAAACTAACCTACTGCTGCAAAAGAAAACAAACAAAGGAAAGAAGTGGAGTGAAAGAAAAAAAATTTAAAGAAAATCATAGAAACAAACAATAAAATCAAACAATTACTCCTACTCCTAACCTAAATAGAACATATTCCAACTCACGTAAAGTGATACTTCCGATGCAACCATCGATGCATTGGCTGGCCCGTGTAGGAGAGAGAATGTGCGTCAAGAAAGATATAGAAGCAAACCAAGAAACACGAAAGTTATACAATGCAAACCAGAGCATCCAAATCTTGAATGGACGCACATAAAAGTAAAAGAGAAAAACACGTGACAGGCACTCTGTGGATGTACCATGGTGTCCTAACACATTTCAAGTCGAAGACAAGCAGGTACACACTTTTGAACTTTAAAGACAAGAAAACATGAAGAAAGAAGAAAATTCATGTTTTGCAACAGTTCTTGCTACATACGACTCCTCCAATATTTGAGCAATAGGATCATGTGATACAAAAGCAGGATACAAAAATGGAAATATAGATTAATTTTCAACATAAGAAACTAAGTGATAAGGAGCCTGAAGAGATTCAACACATTTCTGATCGGAAATGGAACTGACCTCAAGGCTACGAGAACCTGAGATAACCATAAGCTCGGGCTGAAGTACCTCCACAACTTGGGGAGTTTCCAATTCAACAGAAGATGGATCATCAAAGACCGGTGGCTTAAAAAGATCGATAATGGAAGAATCAAAATCGTGATCAAATGAGTGAATGAAAATATCATGATAGCCACGATCAGAAAGTTCAAGATCACGAACATAGGCATCCTCATGATCTGAGGAGTCATAAAGAGGGGATGATGGAAAATAGGAAATTCCACCCTCTATGTTCATATAAAGGTAGGATGAGAGATTGGGAGGATCAACGAGGACAAATTTGTCCTCTCCAAATTCAAATGAAAAACTGGCATTCCACGTATTCTGCGAATGATCGAAAGTAGAAACATCCGAAAATGATTTTTCACAAGATTGAACAAGAATGGAAGAATGATGGAAAATGTCAGAATAAAGAGGAAGAGGTGCGGACAGAAGGAGGTCATCCTTCAATGCAGATTCTTGTTCAAACTCTCGCACATACTCATAAAAAATGATATTGTAGATTGGATGTTCAACACCAACTCCAACTAGAACTTGATCTTCATGAACATGACAAGCGAGATCTTAGACATGTGAACATAAGACACCAACATCTGTAGGATCAAAGGGATTGAAGGATGGAGGATGAGGAGATATCACTTCATCGCAACCATCGAAGTCACAGTCCAACTCTGCGCCAAATTTCTGAGTAAGGATGGCAGGAGGAGATGGTGGTAGATCAATAGGTGAATTCTCAACTTCTCCCACCTTGACCTGTGGATCTAGAGTTGTTTGATGAGAAGGGGATGGAGGGTCACTTAGAAAAATAACCTTGTCCATCTTAGATTTAGAATATCTAACATCGACGTATGTTGGGAGAGGTTCGAAAGATTCTAACTCGTGTGGATTTTTAGAAATGTGAATAAGACAATGAAATCTTCTAGATAAAAATTCCCAATCAACTTCATCTTCAAGAAATTCAAAACAATAATGAATAAAATGATCATGAAAATTCTAAAGAGATTCGTCAAGTGTTTTTTTTTCAATTTTAAATTTTTTCTTATTAAGGGATTTACAATTGTAGAGAAAAAAATCGCGGCATGATTCAACAAAAAACTATTTGAAAGAGTGTATGGAGGCTCCCGGAAATGTGTGAGACCATTTCTTTTCGCGCCCTTCGAACGTGAGACAAAAAAAACTATAGGAAAAATCCTCATATTGGATGTCATCTCTGTCACAGAAACCGAAAAAAGAAACCGCGTTCCTAAGAAAGGTTATTCCACCCTCTCCATTGAACTTAAATTTGGACAATTCATTTAAAATTTCAGTTGGAACTTTCAAATTTGTAGAGTTAGAAAAACATGTTGGGGTTATGATTTGGTGAGAAGTCATCAAATGTGTGCAGAAATTCAAAACAAACTTCAAGGGCTCAACTTTTCATCTAGCCCTCCTTTTAGTGCCAAAAATGTTGATGATGCTGGCCCCACCAACATTTAGGGGATCTCCCCGATATTAAGTCCCAACTAGACCTCACACTGTTTGGATTAGGAGTCCTAGCAGTGGGTGGTAATGTTATGTCTTGACTACGGAAAGGCACAGAGGGAAGTATGATAACCTTGGGTGAGAGCAAGTGTGTGACCTTGTGGAGATTTAAGTATGATGCATGAAGGTTCCAACACATGAGGGAAATGGAAGTGTGCCCCTTGGAAGCCTGTAATAGTACACAACTTGAAAGGAACACATGAGTGAAATGAAATCACAAGCTAAGATACGGAATAATCTAAAAGTTAAAGTGATGAGTTAATCCAACAACATGCATTCAAAAGTATTTGTACAAATGCAAACAAAATAGTTCATAATCATATGCGTAATTTAAATAACATACATTGCCAATACAACAAAAATAGTCCTACTATATTAATAACATATGCATGAAACCGTGATGGCTATGATTTTATTATTGTAAGTGAAAATTTCATCCACACATACACCATTAATGACCACTAGCCCCAATAGTGGAACATTACAGTGAATAACACCTTCTCCTCCAAAGAACTATACATTCTCTACACGTTATGGAGAAGCCAAGGATCTTCACAATACTCCCAAGCTCTTTCTAAGCCTAAGCTTAACCAAAAGCCTGGCTCCCAAAAGCATATTATATGAGTTATGAGGTTCTATTTATAACAAGAGGGTGGTGACTCTTCAACTCCCCTTTGTGACCTTTGGACTACCCTCATGACTCTTCAGCATCTTTACACAATGACACATTACATTACATGGTGACTTTTCATATTCCAATATTGACACTTGGAATTTCACTTACAACATAATTACAAATAATATTACATTTTCCACTCATACCCATATAAGACAAAATATGGTAGAGATAGCCTAACAAGACACAACACTATGATGTTGGAGTTTGGGAGAAGTACAGCTTGGAAACCTCCACTTGTTGCTTCTCAGTCACAAATTGGTGCCAATCTTGGTACTGTGTGATGGTTTCCTCAAAATCCTTAACCGTATCTTGCTGGAAGTGGACTCTAACCTCCATGGCATCTGGGTACACTATCATGAAGCCTATGTCCAACTGATTCTGAAGAATGAGCGGCATTTTCCTAACTTTGATAGGGCCATCGATGAAATTTTGCATGTTGTGTGCTTTCAGATCCAAGTCTTCCCTTGTGGCCTCTTGTCTTAACTACTCCAAGTACTCTTCAACCTCCTGCTGAACTTGGTTCTTGGGTTTAGATTTGGTGAGGGAACCAATTGATGGGATATGGTGTGTTCTCATCAAGACATCCAAACTACTATACAATTGCACATATGAGGCCTGTGTGTTTCCAATGAATGAGGCAAGTTGTTTGTTGTTCTAAATCAATATTCAGACCCTTTCTTTCTCTAGCTTTGCATATGGCTTCATTTTATTCACTAAGTCAAGTGGGCCCCCCTTGAACCACATTTTCCACTCCTGTACATAGGAAATGGCAGCATGTACAAACTCTTTAATCTATTTTTGTAGGCCATGCAAATGGAAAATTTATTTTATGCACAGTGACAAACCCATCATAGATATTTCTCATGGTTTCTCCAAGTGTTGATACTTCTGGAAGTATTGCTTCTCTCGTCTTCCCCAATGTGGAAACCGCATTCTGTGCTGCTACTTGGAGTTGTTCTACGTCTTACTTGGTAGCCTGCAAGTTCTTTGCCAGTTACTCATTCTCTCTTGCCAGATACTGAACATTTGATCTTGTTGCTTCTGCATAGGCCAAGCTAGTTTCGGCAATGGAATTTGGATGCTTCTTAGTGTCTACTACTATCACCCTTTCTTTGATGAATGTAGGTGAAGCGTGATCATCTAGAAAGTGTTTCTTCCATGCTTGTATAATCCTCTTCTATAACTCATCGAATAATAGATTGTACACATCCATGACCGGATCATCATCAAGGAGAACAACATTTCCTTGCTCACTCGAGGTTGGATCTGCTGCTGGAGGTGGTACAGACTGAGTGATGACCTGTCGTGCTATAAAAATCAAATAAAAATCTTCATGCTGCATCTCTTGTTCCAACTCCATGCATGTCATTTCCATCAATTTCTCAATCTGTTGAACAAGCTCCTGATCATGCATATGTTCACTTTCCTCCTTAGTTGCTAGTTGTTTCAGCTCTTCAACTTGTATCAACAATTTTTCCTTCATCATTGTGCCTTGCCTTTGTTCTTCTTCCTTCTTCTGCTTCTCTTCTCATTCTCTCCTTCTCAACTGCTCTTCTTCCTTCAACTTCTTCTCTGTCTCTTACAACTTCAATTCTGCTTCTTGCAACCTCTACTTTTCTCTCTTCCTTCACTATGATCTCTACATCCTTTGCTTTCCCTTTTCTTTTGCTTCCAAAGATTCCTTCGTGATAAGAGGATATTCATTTATTTTGCATCTTTTCTATCCCTCTGAATTATCAACAATCTTCCTTTTCCCTTGTCATGCACATGATTGTTACCTTCTGTTGTTTTTGTTGTTGTTGTTGCTTCTAGAATTGCTGTTTTTTGTGGAGCAACCTTCAAAGTCCTTGTTATATTGAATGGCTCATTGAGTCTAAAGGCATTGTAGCAGTACCTCCAAGGATCTTCCTCTGGTCAATAAAATGCCCCGTTGATCCACATAAAGTAAACTCTCATACAAAGGTGTTTGCAAATACTGTGGGGATAATACGGATTAAAGTCTATAGTGCCGAAATCGAATTTCGCTATGTCCTTAGCCAAGGCATTTGCAAATTTCAAGTTATTTATCTCATATAATCCAATCCTCAAAGGAAGAGTGGACCATGGTGCTTTCTTATTCCTATGTAGTGACGCTGACAAACTTGTAGCGAGATGGTACGATACTTCTTGCATGATCAGTTTTTCATTGGAATACCTTGGTAAGACATCTGGAGGTTTCTCTCTACCAAACACTCTAATGAAGGTGCCACCTGGTGAGGCATACCAATTTGAAATGTCTACTATTGCCTCCAATTCTTCTTAGGGCATGCAAGGTGGATCTTGTTCAAATATAAACTTGTATAACGGGATGATAAAGTGGTCAGTTAGCCATGCCATTGCTTCTTGAAAACTGCATTCTGAAAGCAACTTGCATTATTTGTTCACATTAGTCTCCCGTGGTGTTCATGTCAAATTCATTCCAGGGAACTTCTAGTGTGCACAAATTCCATCTAGTAAGTAAGAAAACATATAGAACCTTGCTCGCTCATCCTTGGGAAAATTCTAACCCTGAGATACATGGGACTTCAATTGTTGAGCCAACAAATCCAACCAGTTGAATGGTCTCCCATCACTCACCAACTGGTCTAGTAATATTTCCCACTCTTCAAGAAAGGTTTATGTGCTCTCTTGGCCATATATTTTGCAAGAAAATATAATCAAGAGCCAGTAAACCTTCCCGAGGGACTTTTTCTTGTACACATGGGTGGGTGTATGTCGAAACTTTGATGGCTCTTTCACCCAATGCTTGAAAATGTCTCTTGTGTTCACACAGTTGTGGGTGGCATATAAGAGTGAGTCCATGCACTTCACTAGCTCAAGAAAGTGATACATATGTTGAAAATATTATGCCTTGAATGTGGAAAGCTTCTACTTGCTGGAACTGCTCAATGTCATAGTTTGTTCATCTATATGTGAGACAATCCAGCTGATGATGTTCAGACACAGGAAGGAGGAGTACCTGAATGCAGCCTTGTATAACCCTAACTATCAGATACTGAGATAAACCTTCTGATCCTCTAAGTCTGCCTCAAGTTCCCTTGCAAAAGTATCCTTGATCTGTTGTCATGTCAGTGTTGTTCCATTCTCTATAAATAGCTGAGTATGAGCATACACTGGTAAATCAACTGATGTCTGTTCAAATTCTTCCCTAATACTGCGCTTAATGGTTTCCTTTGTTGCAACTCTCTTAGATTCCAAGTTAACTGTGACTGTTAGATAGATTCCCAACAATTGTTGTACATGTGGGACATAGAGGACACTCATGCCAAGCAAATGTCTGTTTAAAGAAAAATAAATTACAAGGCAAGTTAAAGCAGAAAACCACGCACTACATGGGAAGGATTGTATAGTTTTTCTTGACGGTGGGGATTGGTTGACTGTGGATACTACACACTACACAATCCTCGTAGCCAAGGTGGAAGCTTGATGAATGGAACTACGCAATGCGTAGTTCATCCTAGGAAAAGGCCTTAGAGAGACTACACATTGCACAGTCTCATTGGCCAAGCTAAGGAACTTGCTCCTAGAACTATGCAATTTGTAGTTGGAGCCAGCTTATACTGCGAAATTCTAGAGGCCAAGCTTGTGGATTGAACCTCCAAATTGCACAGTGCCACTTATGCAAAGTGAGATCCGACCAAGGGGAAACCCAAATCTTCCCAGGGGAAGTGTGAAAAAAAACCATATATGAGAGATAGTGTGAAGCTGAGTGCATATTGACTAAGTGTGGGTGAATGCATGTCAGTCAAGTGCAGCAATTGATAAAATGGAAGGAAAATGAAGTAAGTGAGGAGAGTCGCCGCAACAACGACCATTGGTACAAAAATAGGAAAAATAATGTGACACTTGGGAAAGGAAATCAATAACTTGAAACAACACTTATATAAGTTAAAAAATTATCAATCATGAAGAGAAATAAGTGAAACAACACTCTTAGAAGCCAAACAACAAAAAGCAACATAAAAAGTAGCAAAATACGACAAAAGAAAAACTCACCCGGTAAAGCGACGACGATCACACCAAAGGCTCTTTGATCTCCTCAGGGATGCCAGATCTCCAAGATCAAATGTGAAAATGAGCTCTAACAATGTCAAGTAAATAGATTTGGACAAATTAGGGTTTATGATGCACATGCCTAAAATAAAGGAAAAAGTGACACTTGGCGGAAGTTTATAAAAATAGCGCAAGTGCCTCCTTTGGGATACTAAAAATATACCCCTATTTTGTAGGGATGTTTTTTTGATTTTTTGATTTTTTCCTTTTTCTCAGGGAAACTTGTCATGCACACTAATGGGAAAGACAATGTAGTTCCGGGAATTGGGCAACTTTCTGGCTCAGTGCACTGTGCAGTTTCTGAGCTCAATGAGGGTTGTGCAATTTCCAGGCTCATTTCTAGGTTTCCTCCTCATGACTACACATTTTCTGAGCTCAAGGCTCACTAGCAGTCATGATTACACAATTCCCATCATCAAGGTTGGTTTCCCTCAAGGGTTGTGCATTTTTTGGGGCAATCCTAGAACCGCTGTGGGACCAAGTTAGGAGTTCGACTTGTGAGTTAGAAAATCAACTAAGCAAACAAACAGAAGCCAAAGTGAAAAGACGAGTCTCATTCGAAACATGAATACCTGGATCAATGTGAGATGAGTTGTTGTGGTTAAGAGGGAAGGCTCCAAAATCAAAGCATAGGTAAAATTTTGGAGGGTGGTTGTGGTCACTACAACACAACCTAAGAGAAGCAAGTTGGGTTTTTGTGACATCATCATCAATGTTTTGGATCCTACAATATACTTCAATTTTCCTCACCTAATTATCCAATTTTTCAGCATTCATTTCTCCATCATATATTGGCAATTCAAACTTTATATCAAGCTTAATTAAAGGGGATTTAGCATGTCCTTTATGTCCTTTTTGTGAAGAAGTAGGTGATGAAGGAGAAGATGGTGAAGAAGGAGGTGGAGGAGGAGGAAGCCTACCACCATTACCATTACCATATGGTGGCTTATGAGAACCATTACTTTCCTCTTTTGGTTGAGGATAAGTGTCAACTTGCAATCACATTGTCCTCTCATCAAACAATGCTTTTACCATGTCAGCCATATCAAGAAAAGTATTTCTGAATTATTTCTCTAATGGAGAAAGACCATCATCTTCTTCACCTAACATGATTTGAGAAGAATGGGAAGGTGGTATTCTTGAGCCAATTTAAGGATTGAATTCTTCAAGTGACCCTTCTCCTTTCTTGAGCTTGGATCTTATGAGCATATGAAAACTTGCAATCCCTGTCAAACCTTCACACAACCAAGCGCCCTAATACCCAATTTGATTAAAAAATAGAATGAAGTTATTACTGAATGAATTGCAAGTTAGTCAATGTATTCTTATGCAATAGATCAAAATTGTGAAAACACATAAACTTGATAAAAATTTGCAGGAAAAGAAAAGAATGGATATTGAAAATAGAAGCGAGAAAAAAAACAGAAGTTGATAACGGAGTTTACCCCTCCTGGGCTACATCTCCAGGTTTGCTTCTAATGTGACTTCTTTATTAATATTATCAAATTCTCAATTGCATATTTTTACAAGCTCCAAATTTTCAAAATAATGCTTCCAATGTGTTTAGAAGGCCCAAAAACCCCTATTTAGGATTTTGAAATGCTCAATTTGGCCTCCAAATGGCCACAACAGGCCAAAAATACTCTATGTCTACAACTTGAAACCAAATGGCTGTATAAAATATTCAACAAAAACCATCATCGATCAACTGTTGATCACTCTGGTTATATAGGCGTAGTTCAGGTTTTCAATCCTCGTTAGGTGTAATTTTTTAATTATTTTGTGGGCGGTTTTGAAATTTTTAAATGATATGGTGGCAGGGTCAACGAACAAGCCACCCCACACCACATATATTCATTGTATAATGTTATGGCCCGTAGGCCATTACCAAATTGCGTTGGTGGATTATGATAACTGGTGGGGCATATGGAGCAGCCTCTAGATATGGTGTGCTCCCACCATATCCCTTCCCCCCATCTCGTCGGAAAATAACTTTAAATACATAATCTCTGCCAACATATAATAACAACCTTTGGTGGCCTAGTGGTGAGGGGTAGGATTTATTGTTGACAAGTCAAGAGGTTGAATCCACTAGTCCAAAATTTTGACCCGTAAAACAAGGCGACTTGGCCTCCTTGGGTTGGGCCACGTGGCACCCTCTCAGTGGACCTCGTGGCTCCATACCGTTGGTCCACGTCTACCAACTTCATAGTGACACTCATTGAGCCCTTGATGCACCACGTGTCAGTTGGAACCATGAGCCTGGAACCTTGACCGTCAGAACCATGAGTTGACCATTGATTGTCGGAACTATGAGTGTTGATTTTGACTTTGACATGTTGACTTTTGACTTTTTTCCCTGTTTGGACTTGAACTTTGACCTTGCATAACTTTTGCATATGATGTTTTTTTCACCTATTCAAGTTGTGTTGGAATCAAAGTGATGAGAAATAGGCATTGAGCATGGTTTCATATGCACATGAGAAATTTGATTTTTGAGCATTTTCTAGAACTTTGAGCATCTTTTGGATCCTCTGAATGAAAATCATAGGAAAAATTTTGGAGAGTGGTTGTAGTAGCTACAACACACCTCAAACAAGGCTAATCCAATCCTCAAGGGCACCCAACCTTCGACAAAATATTATTTAGTCACAAGAGAGCCCATGGCTAGAGGAGGAAAGCCTCCAAAACCTCATGGCCAACCCACATATTTAATGAAAAAAATTATTTATATTTTATTAAAAAAAATATGATGATTCTCTTGAGATCAAGGCTCAAATTTACTTCAAAAAAATTTGGCTCCTCTAATACTATCAAATCCTTGCTTTAGTCAAGGAAAAGAGTTTAGAGGAAGTAGGCCAAAATATATATGTGGTTTCCTTAAAAAAATTTCAAATGATGTCAAGCCCCTTAAATCCATTTTTATGCCAAAAATATGTGGAGAAACCCTCAAAATTTTGTTGAAACACTTGCAAAGGCAATGGTTAGAAAATAAGACTCAATGGCAAAAGAAATAAAGTTCTAGAGGACGGCGAAGGGAAAAGAGGCCTAGAATGCATGCGACCTACAAAAAGAACCTTAAACAAATTATGAGCCACAAAAAATGATATCAAACCCTTCTTGATGCCAAGAATAACCCTTCAAGGATAGTGGCTAGCTAAAAAATGAGACCTTAAGCAAAAGATAGCCAAAACCACAAGCAAAACCCTTAAAAATTTTGCAAAAAAATTATAGAGGCAAAATCCCTTGAGAAATTTGGTCTTGAGGCCAAAAAATCCCAAAAAACCCTTGCGGCCTTCTAGAAAATGCTAAATGACCCTAAAAAATAATTCATTTACCTCCAAAGCCATAATTGTCTAGGCTAAGAGGCTAATCAAATCTTCCAAAATTGATATTCTTCAAAATCTTGATGGGATCAATCTTACAAACAATATATACAAATAGATCCAAGCCAAAATCGATGCCTTCCTTCAGATCTGCAATAAAACTCAAGAAAAAACCCAACAATAATATACAAATATATGGAAATATATACAATCTTAGATGGAAATATATACAAAATTGAAATGGAAATATATACACAATATCTATTCACAAATTTAATAGTACAAGCTCTTTAAGTAGCAGATATATTCATCAAAGCTCTAAACTAATTTTGAAAAAGATTTTGAAAAGATTTTGAATTTAGATCTAGAGAAAATGGTAAGGAAAACCTTTTTCTTATTCGAATGATAAGTCTTCAAGTGACCCACTATGGGTTCTTCAGCTTCTATGCTTGGCTAGTTGGTTTCAACTGAGAATGTCCCCAAGTATCCAAGATATGATCAACAAAAAAAATTCTACACACTTGAAAGATAATTGTTAGATCCACAGAGATTTGGATAGCACATTGATAGAAGAGTCTAAGGGTTTAACCAAAAACCAATATATTTTCTCCACCTAGTGTGTTTCTCCAAATATAAATAATGATGCAATGTAACTATACATCAATGACCCCGAATGCGGGTGACTGACGCGGCATTCAACATGACAGGACTGGGATGGGGTGAGGCGGCTCGACACCTGCCCATCCTGTATGAGGTGTTAAATGCGGATGAAGGGAAGAGCGCCTTGCATGCGAGTCATTACACTCCCCCGTCAAGTTGTTCAGGCTCATTCTTTGTGTCCTCTCTAATGGATCCCCCCTCCGCACGCTGCTACCCACAAGAAATGATGATGATCATCAGTGTAGCAGTTATGAATGGGGTTTTTTGAGAAAGGTCTGGCCAGCTTAAGGATTGGCACTGCCCTGTGTTTACATTGAAGCATTGCGAGTTGTTACTCTGGGCTCATCCCCTTGCCTCTATTCAATTTCAGGTTCCTTCTGTAGGTTATGGGCCTTTGACGAGGAAGCTGTGTTCAACCTTCAAAGGGAAGCTCCATCGGCTCATATCTTTCCATTAGGGGGTTCTGCGTTTCAGTCTGGAGGTTCTTGTGTCGGTTTATCATCTCTTGGTCTTTGTTCTGGCTTTTGGCTTTGGTAGGTGGCTCCTGAGCATTTCATTCACAGCTTCTAGCCCCCTGTTCATCCGTTTTCTCTTCTGCCCGGTCTTTGAGTTGGGAGGGTGGGAGATTGGGAAGGGCAAGTCAAAGGTGGCTCGCAGGCTCCCGCTTGTGCCTAGAATTCGAGAGCTCTCTCCCAGGTCTCCACGTATCTGTTGGTCCACTCGATGATGGCTTGATCTTGGTTCCATTGCGCAACCTATCTGTAATCTTTCTTCCGCCCCTTCTTTGATGGCTGGTCTTCGTCAGAGAATGAGGTGCTGTAGAGGCCAAACCCGACGTGTTCCGACTGGCTCTACTTCGGATTTGCCTACCCCCACCAGTGAACTATTCATGGGTCATTATCCAGGTGCTCGTAGCGGGCGCGGGCGACGTCACGCCTCTAGTCAATCCCGTGGGCCTCCCTCCTCGACAGGCTCTGCCATTTTTTCTTTCAATATCTCTCTGTACCAGCCTCGGATAACCGCCCACATATCTGTGGTCTTCTATGAGACAACTCAGATGGAGGGCTCAGATTCTCATACGGGAGGCTTGGGGACAGTCGCTGGTCCTCCTCCCGCAATTTATTTTGGAATTGGAATGGCACCTCAGCATGTCCGAGTCGACCCAGGTGGCAGCACTCAGGATACAGAGATGTTTCCTGTAGATCCTGGACCTTCTAATCAGTTCGCCGCTCGTGTTGCAGATGAGCCAGAATTTGGTTGGTGCCGAATTGTGGAAGAACCACCTGCTAATTAGCCTGCTCTCACCGACGTTGGTCTATCTTTTTTTGGTTATGTTTTGGCTTACTTCGGGCAAGTTTACTATGGTAACTAGGCTGTGGACTTCCTCTGTTTTCGCTGTATGGGTCTCTATGATGTGGGTTCTGCACTTGGCCTCGTGTTTTTTTTGGGAATGATGGCTCTTATTAGAGCAGTGAACTGACTTCGGTCATTATGTAAATATTTTTCCTCATTTTAATAGAATTAATCTTAAAAAAAATAAAATAAAATAAAAAATAAAATAAATAAATAAATAAATTCAAGAGCTAATGGAAATAACAATATAAAGCACTAGTAGAACATTAAACACAAGAGATGAGAGAGATTATACCATATCACAAAATAATAACACCATAATTTTGCCCCAAATACTTTTATTATATGCTCAGAAAAATATTACAATGATAGCAACGCTTCACTTGACCAAGAGATCAAGATTACATGGGTAATTTTATGAGGAGCTTAGAGCTTCCTTATATAGAAAAATGAGAGCATGAGAGCCTCCAAGAGGAAAAAAGGCTTGTTGGAATTGACCCATGGCTTGATCCTTTAAAAAAAAATTTTGAACCCTTAATTATTGTTGCACAAATCTCCAAAGAAATTTGACTTCACTGATGGATGTTCTGGATGTGTTGTAACATAGTTTGGTTTTGATAAGTTAGTATATTAGTCAAAAATAATTTTAAAATGTTAAGTTAGGATATGGATGCAAAAGAAAGAGAAGTTAAAATGTTAGGACAATTTAATGTTTTATATCCATCCATATCAATAAAATGATAGGAGTTACCTGCCCTAAATAAAGAAGGAAAAATAAAATAAAATGGTAGGGAAGTGAAAAGAATGAAAAGCCTCCATTTTTCATACAAAAAAATTAGTGCAAAGGCTGCTAGTCCAAATGTGCCTCATGAAGAAATTTTCAAATCGGGTTAATATATGATTAATTCTTTAATCGGGATTAATTATTTGTTATAAACTTTGGCATTTCAATTATAATATGACGCACAAGTTTGATTTGACCCAAATCAATAAACAACAAAAAGTATTGTCGGTTTCGAATAACGAAGGAGAATGATCGGATAGTCGATCTACTCCCCACCGAGATCAATGGCAGGGAGAGATTTCGCACCCCCTCCATTGTTTCACGTTAATGCGATGGGGGGGGTTCGCAAAGAGGTTTCCATGGTGGACTCCCTGACCTTATATGTCGCCCTCACATCTCTCTGCACCCCCCGCTAACCACTCGTGGTTTTCTCTGCCAACGGCTCTTTCACCCCGCTAAAAAGTTGTTATCCCTTCACTAATCCCGATCTGACACTTCACCTATCCGTTTCTTATTCCTCCCATCTGTTGCCTCTTTACATGCTTATCCCCCCATTCGGAATACCCATGGTATCCATCCGTTGCAGTCTCACTCCCTTGCATTAAAAGCTGCTATGGTTATCAACAAAACCGTTACTCCTTCCCACACCTTATAAATAAAATGAAACTGGCCTTGTTGTCATTTTCTTCTGATTATTATCAAATTATTTGCAGGTTTGAAGTTTTGCAAAAATTTTTGTCTTTCGCTTAATCTGTCATTTATAACCATTTTTCTTTTTTGTCTACCACCATGGCCCCAAAAGAAAAATCCAAGAAGAAAACCACAGAGGAAAGTACTGTCACCCTGACCCAGCTTGACCTTGACTATATTTTGATTGTTGATTCATTATTCAAGGTTGCAAAGGCCAAGTGTGAGTTTGATTTCTATGAACTACACTTATGGATTAAGCAAAATTATCTGGACCAACAATATCCAATTAGGTTTTGGGAGTCCCTGTTACATTTTTAAAATTTCCTAAAGACACATGAATTCACTGATCTTATTACCTAGTGTCAAGCCAAGTATGACCCTGTGAAAAGGGTAGTCATGGCTCAGAATGGAGACATTCTGATAACTATATCTGCTCAAACTATAAATGAAATGCTCTTAGTTCCTTAAATGGATTCCTTGACTCGATTTTCACCAGAAACACTCATGGATATGTACCATAATTTAACTTTCCCACAGAGAGCCAAAATATTCAAAATCCTTTTGCTTAGGGATGCAGAATTCCCAAAATAAATCCACCTTATTCATCTACCATGTTTCCTGAAGCCTCTATACATCTCATTTCCTTACTTTCCTATCTATTAGGATACCCTTATGACCAGTTTGTAGATGAAGTAATCCATGGTTTCTTATCGATTTTCAATAAAGACCAACAACCAACATTCATGTATAATTACAACCAATTTTTGGTTAATAATATACATGAAAAATTCATGAACTTAACTATGTAGGGAGTGTTCAATTACAACTCTGCAATTTTCTACATGCTTCTTTTCCAACAGGGTGATATGTTACCAATCAAACTCATTAAGCAGGATGAACAAGGAGTGAATCAATAAGTGATTCATTGGACATAAATGGTCAGGGCAGCTTCTACCACTTCATCATTTGCAAAATTTGTCGGTGCATTCATACATTTAGTGGTACAACTCCTTAACAACCAGAAGGAGCCCAGAATTGGGAATGAAATTAAAAGGATCCTACACCTAAGTGAACAAACCAAGACTAGTGACTGGTATTTATACTAGAACCACACTGAGATAAGAATATATGGTTGTGAGCTTGCATCATAAAAGATGCCTAAATATGTTCCTTTGAGAATATTTTCTCTAGAGGCAGATGATTCACATGGATGAGCTACATCTTGTGGTAGGTAAAAGAAAGTCTCATTTCAAGCTCAAAGCATAGATTGGGTCATTTAATTGCAACACCAGATCAGTTGATATTGAGGCAAAGGCATTATTGAAGAAGATGAGTTTCTAGCCTAGTTTCACCTTGTCCTATGATCCTTTTGGCATCATTTCTGCCTTAAGGGTTAGTTTCAAGATGACTCCTTATAACCATACTCCAAGGCCAGAAGTTGAGAAATTTATGAATCAAGAAACATGGTTTGATGAGATTCTTCAAGAAGCAGATGAACAGGTTGTGTTTACTCCCACTAACTAGAATCTAGTTTCTCAGAGTAATCAACAGAAAAGGCTGAGAGAGGAAACTTCATCCACTGAAGATGTTCTGAAAGGATTCATTTTTCAGCAACAAAAAAACTAAAGTTAGCTTGTTCACATTAGCAAAAGAGACTCCACCAGCCATCATTGATCTTGGAGATCCAGAAGTGTCTACATCAGCAGGAGCTAGTACTTCAACCACTCCTCCCACAGTTAGTGCTTCAACTACTCCTCCTGCAACTTCACCTTCTAGAGAGCCTCTAGAAATTATTCAGTTAACAGGAACCAACACTTCAGATGATTTAAACATATTTTCAAGGTTCCTAGAAATTAAGCAGAAAAATGAGACTTTAAAGTCTAATGTGTACAGTTATTTCTGGAAGCAAACTTCCACATCCCAACATAGGCTCCATTCTGCTTTTGACAGTGAGAAGGGAAGAATGCAAATGGCCTTCTTACAAGCCTAAATTCCATTTCCTAAATCACCATCTGATTACAAGAAGATTGTGTTTTCATTTTACACTAGCCAAATCCATCCAATTGACTAGATGGACATGCATAGACAAACTCGTGAGATGTTGTTTTCTACTATGACAACCACAACCATGTCTCTTTCTAAATTCACGACTACTCTATCAAATGTTTCGTCCAAACTTAAGTTAGAAAACATATCCTCTCTAGCTAAAGGCAATAGAATAAAATCACTAGAGGATTTTATGATTAAAGTGGGATATGATCCCAAGGATGTAAAAGTTGCAGAACTACTTCGTAAGAAGAAAGATGCAGACATTGCTGCATTGAATAAACAGTTGAAGTTGCCTTCAATAGAAGATCCCATGACCAAGAATATGGCAGAAACTAAAGAGAAAAAGGAGGATGTGCTCAAGCTTATTATTGGGTAGAATATACAGTTGAAGAAGATGGAAGAATAGATTGAAGATTTTTTGAAGGAGAAGGAAACAACATAATTTGTGATGGTGCCCATTACAACAGTTCCAATAGAAGTTGCAGGTACAGAGCCTAGTTCCTCATCTACAACCATTGATTCTACATCAACAATAGCTAACCCAACCAAATTAGCACAGGAACTATCAATCCAAAAGTAGGAAAACCAAAAACTACTTCAGAAATTTCAAAATCAGGAATTGAAGAAAGTGCAATATGATACTATGTACCTGGAAGAAATGCAAAAGACTCACAAATTAGAACTTAAAATCCAGAAGTTGGAGAGTGATTCACTGATGGAAGACACTTTGGCTCATGCCAAGGAGAGTATTTGGACAAAAATCATTCAATCCATGACAGATGTATGGCCATCCATACATATAATTTTTTAGCAACAGGAACTCATTACTAGATGCATAGCAGTGATTGAAGAACAAAAAGCAACCTTGCAGACCAAGCTAGCAGAAGCCACATATATGATCAAGGTTTTAAATTCAAAGAGAAGAGAGGAATTAGAAGAGGTAAACATCTCTGACATAACAACTACCATCTTAGAGATAAAAAAGGTATTACAGAAAAAGAATTTTATCAATAAATTGGAAACTAAGTGTCAAACTCTGGAGATTTCTGTCAAGAGATATCATTCCAAATTTAATGTTTTAAATCAGAAAGGATTGTCAGGATTAGTAGGTTTGAATGATAAGCTCATTAGATTAGATGATTATTGCAAAGAGTTATATGCTATTGCAGTGGACAAAGCCAAATTTGCAGGAGTGAAAGGATAGATAACAGGGAGGGCTTTTCTAGAAGCCTTGGAATATGATTTAACCATCTTACATGAAATCAAGCACTTATTTCTCACCAAGTCTAATTTCTAAAGGTATACAGAGGTGAATGAAACAATCAAGAAAATGGTAAATGTAGAAATGCCAAATGAACAAATATGGGATCATTTGTGTGAAACAATTTAGTAATTCCTCATTGTGACAGCAGGACAACTCATTTTGAATCCTCTATGAAGTTGTAATTTAAATAAGAGACTAATTTACAAAACTATTTGTTATTGTAAATTCCTCTTTGAATATAAATCACGCTAGATCTTTGTAATAGTTTGATTATATTTTGTTGATTAAGAAAGCATTGTTTTCTTAATTTCTTCTTGTAAATGGTTAAATATTCAGTTTGAATATCAAATCAATTATATGTCTCCATACTCTACTTCTCCATCACATTAAAATCAAACTAACCATGTGCAGTTAAAGAACAACCTTTCATTTTATCAAAAAATTGTTTAAGTTTAAAGCACCTGTTTATAAATAGTTCATTGGTCATCCAATCACTCAAAACAACAAAACAATATGGATGCTTTGGCATAACTAATTGACCTTAGGTTAATCTCAAAGGACAATAGGATGGACCAATCTTTGACCTCTGGGTGGTTTTGGACCATTGGAAAATCTTAAAAAATAATTTTCTTAGAATTCCCTCATTCAAAATAACCCCCTGGACTTTTATTTATCTTGAATTTGATCCCTTTTTTGGAAAGTGCACATTCCCTTTTTAATTATATTTCCACTTGGAGAAATTTTTATTTTCTCTCATTTTTATTTTTATTTTACTAATTTATGGCTATTCATCTTGCCATTTTTTTTCTAGAAAATAATAATAATAATAATAATAATCTAGAGGGGGGTTAGACATATTTTCCACCCTCAAATTGTGTCTACACCGAAAGTTTAGGAGTTGAGGTGTAAAATTAAGTACTCATACTCCCTGGAACCTCTATAGACAACACTTTTTACATCTTTTCATAATATATTACATGAAAATATCATATAAATCGAGAATTTGACAACAAAAACATGACCTCTAGACTCAACCAAATTCTGCAACACTTTATAAATGATCTATTATGACAAGTTACATAGACTCGACAAACTAGCACTGACCTAAGACCTTACCATCAAACGCCACTCTAGATTTGGGGCATAGCTTGGGAGAAAAATTGTATGAGTTATAAGTGTTTAAAAACACAGATAATTAGCGTAGGGTAAAAAATTCCCTAGAGTGAAACTCTTTGGTAAAAAATCATAGGCTTACCTAGATGTTTTACATGGCTTTATAAACATACTAGAATCAATTTTTACATCAAGGCTCATAGGGTTGCAGAATATGGATTATAATAAAAAGACCCGAAGATGTAAAATGATAATGAAATCTGAAAAATATTGATTGTTATACAATGTACTATGCTCAAGGGGTAGTGGAAACATGAGTGGTAAAAACATCATGCCTTTACAAATTTCCCTGGATATTTATATCTCCATCTAGATTTATATCTACCACTTGAGTACTTATTTCTATTTTTATTCTAGGAGTGTCCTATTACAAATAAGGAATCTCCATTATGGCTCTCCACGTTTTTTAGTCTCATCTCCTTCGACAACCAGGATGAGAACATTTCATCAAATTTTAGATAGTTGCATTACTCCCTATTATGACAACCAACTCGTAGAGAGCACAACAAACTAATTCACTTATCTTGATTTGAAATCTTAATATCAATAGATAAAAATTGACTCACCACAGTACTAAAGGAATTTACATGCTTTATCACTAAGCCTCCATCCTTCATCCTCAAGTTATACAATTTTTTCTTGGATAATAGTTTGTTCACTAGGGACTTAGACTAATACAAAGCCCCTAACTTGTCCCAATTTTCCTTTGGCATAGCTTCTCCTTACACATTCAATAATACTAAATTTAAGAGACATAATCATATTATTCTCTTTTAATTTTGAACTTCATCTAATCTTTTGTTGACATCACTGTTGGTGTCATACCTATATCCACAATAATCCATTGATCTCTATCCACCAACAATTCTTCCATTTTGAGCTTCCATAGCTCAAAACTTTTCCCATTAAATTTCTTGATTTCTATTTTTGAACTACATGACATTTCTTTTCACCACACGAATCACTGTCGTATATATTCCACTATAATAGGGTCCACATAGGCTCGAGTAAAAACCCTTATCCATAAAGGTGTCCCTTTGAAGATAAAACAACTTTGATACTAAATATAAGTTTTAACCCTATACAATTAATTGCTACAAATAGTTTCCTAATAAAAATAGAAAACATACAATGGTGCATACTGATTTGAAATCCCTATCGAAATTAATACTTGCTTTTTTAATTTTTTTAAAAGTTTTTGCATGTATTTAAAATCATCGTTAAACAAATATGAACTTAAATGACATAGGCAGCTTGAAAAGAATTTACAACAAATAAAGAGCAACAACAAAACATGTAAGAGAAAACGACACCAGAAATTTGATAACAAAGTTTGGCTATGTCAAAGCCTACATCTCTGAGCTCAGTATTTAGTGGGGAGGCATATTTATCAATTAATAAAAACCATAAAAGTACATAATTTTTACATAAAAATGAATCTTGACTAGTCCTACTATATTCTGCTCGACCTAGGAACCCAACACAACTTTCGACTCTAAAAAATACCTCCTATAATTCCCACAATGAGCCTCCAAAGTTTTGCTATGTCCCCTCTACTTTTTGCATAAAAAATCATCTACTGCATAAAAATATAATTTTTCCCCCGGTGGCACGTTGGTATAATTTTTTTTAACAAATTTTGAGAGGTTGGGGGGGTCAAATCCTGACCTCCTTGCCGAATGTTATAATATGGTACATTGTATAAAATATATAAAAAAAATTCAAAGGATTCGGTGGCGAGGTCAACGGACCCGCCATCCCACACCCATACCATATATAACATTTAACATTTATGTTATGGCCCATAGGCCTCATCACCATAGCACGTAGGTTGTTTATAGCAGAGGAGGACACATAATAATACGGTTGGCGGAGTTATGGTGAAGGTTGCCAATGTTGGCGGGTTCCTGCCATTTTTTTGTTTAATATTAAACCATATCAACTCAAATATATGTGGCAGAGTGCTATTAACAAGACTCACCATTAGCCCAATTAGTATGATGTTATATTTTCGGATCAGAGGTCTTGAGATCGAATCTCATCCTGTATGTTGGTTTGTTAACAATAATTTTGACCAACTCATGAAGGCCACGTGTCACCTTTTGTTAGGACCACATGTCACCTTGCGGTTGGTCTATATTCAACCAACCAAACACTGCCACTTGTTGCCCTCTCCTGATGCCACTTGGTATCTGGAACCATGAATCTTGACTTCCCAAAACGTGAGTTGACTGTTGACTTTGATCAATTTGACTTTTGACTTTAACCTTCTTTGACCATAACTTTGACTTTGAATAACTTCTTCCTATGGAGTTGTATTTTTTCTGTTCAAATTGCATTGGAATTTTTTTTCGAGCTCTATGCGATGGAAAGGGTTTCACTTGAATCCGATGACTTTGAATATTTTGACATTAATCTCTTTTAGATCAATCTAGATCATTTCGGATCACTCACACACACACACACAAAATTACAGAGTTATTTTATCCTGGAAACCCAAAATTGAGAAAACCAACAAGATTTTTTTCATTATATTTCTATACAATTTATTACAGTACAATATAGATCCTATGGAATATGAACTTCCAATTGAACCGTAGTTCCATAATTGAAACTACAAAACCATGGGAAAAATCACTATACGCCAGAAAATTATTTTTAGCAGAGATGCGAGCCCAAAAAACACCAAAAAAAGTCACAAAAGAGTCACCCCAAAAAAAAATTTGGGGCGCTACCCCGAACCCCCATTTTTTTGTTGTGCATATAAGTCGTGCAAATAATATAATGCACACCCAATACTACCCCTACTTTTAGCTCCACGCATCTGACCTCGACTTGCATGAATCCTAAAAAATGCTAGTGAAGTTGCATTGGAGTCCATTGAAACCCCTACTACCACTATTCTATGTATAATCCTATTTCCATATGGCAGTGGCCTCGAATTTCCTCGAATGGAGAAGGTCTAAGGGGCCTTCCCAAAAATCCTTGGCTATTGTGAAAAAATGGCTTTTTTCCCCTTTCATTTCCAAGTTATCTTCTACATAGAAAGCATGTCCAATATCCTCTGCAATTGAGGATGGTTTCCACATCTTAACCATAGCCTTAATATTAGGGTGTAATTCATAAACAAAGTGATCTTCCTAGCATTGATTAATATCCATGTAGGAGACATACTCAACTAATTCCATGAGAATATGATCTTATATTCTTATACCATGTGGTTTCCCTACACCAAATCATGGAAGGCTCCTACTTGTTGTTCTTCGTAATATCTTGACAGATACTTATTCCAAAATATTTCCTTAAATAACCCTCAAGGAACTGTGCTAGGAGTGAGGTTTAGTTGTCACTCTAGGTTACCCCATCAATTCACGTCACTACCTTTTAGTTGAAATATCATTATCTTAGCCTTCAAATTGGAAGTATACTCTCTTAGTGTGAAACATTATATCATTTTGTCCAACCAGGCTTATGCTTATTCCCTGGCATAACCTCCAACAAATTCTGGTAGCTTAATATTTTGGAGCTCTCTAGTAATGTCCTTAGTTTGAATTCCTATATTAGAGTCACCAAATCCCTCGGGATTCCCTACCCTTGATGGAGGGTTCTCTACTTCCAAATCTATTGTTTAGCACCCTATTAATGTCTCATTAATTGCCTCTAGGGAGTGCAAGATGAGATCCATCTCCAATGATGGAAATGAGTTATCTGAAGGAGGTTGTCCTTGTGTCAACCTCGATTTCCTGGTGTTCTCACCATTATGAACTGTTCAAATATCTCCATGACACACAATAATTAGTAGTGCAACTTAGGACTTTGTTAGCTCTTACTGAGTTCACACATGCTTACAAAATGATAGGTGTAAGTTTTTCGTTTTACTATGTTTGTAAATGAGTGTTACTGATACTAATATCTTCATGGATCCACTAAATCCTCTCCCATCACTATCTAAATGAGCACAATGATGCTTTATTATTCAACTACTTGACTCGCCTTCTTAGCATCAAATTCTTCCATCTTGAAGCCTTAATTAATCAGCCAAAATATTAAACTTAGTGTTAATCATTTAATCTTAGCCGTAATCATTTACACTTAATTAAATAGATAAGAAATTGTAAGCTTGGTGGGGCTGCATCTTCATCATGTCCAATAAATCGCCCTGATCGACGCAGGGAATTGAATTAGTGACTTCACATCAAGGAGTGCCTTAATAGAACACCCGATCACCATCTATCCAAGACCCTGTAGACTACACTTAATTAAATAATTAATTTAAAATTATATAATTAATAAAGAAATAAATTAACTACCTTTGATTTAATTAATTAATTAATAATTTAATTAATCTCTCTCTCCTCTCTCTCTCTCTCTCTCTCTCTTTCTATATATATATAATTAACCCGCAAAAAAATTAAATTAAATTAAATCAATATATAATTAAAAAAAAGGTAAAAATAATAAATATATATATAATAATAAAGATACATGAATAAATAAAATAAAATGAAAATAGCCTACACACCTGGGCTGTCATGCAAGTTGAGGGCTTGCATGAGGCCCACATGCCTCCTATGCACCTTCATGGAAATGAAATGAAATGAATGATTTTAATGTCATCCACGACGCTGAAAATTCTAAGGGACCCAGAGAATAAACACCCTTAACTCATCTTCATATTCTTTTCGATGTCAGATCTTTGGCTATGAGTCTTGATTAGAAGGCTAGCAATCTGATTGATCTTATCTTTGTCAAATAGATGGTGCATGTTTTGAACCTTTAGACTGTTTTCATATTGAATGTGGATATCCTTATATGATGCACACTCCATGAGAAAGTGTGATTCCGTCTCCACCACACCCTTATCGCAAAAAATGCATGTTCTCTCTTCCCAAACTTCCTTGGGGTTCTTCCACCTGCCAATTTCACATCTAAGGTGATGTCACCCTGCCCTAAACTATGCCAATAACACCCTTTATTTTCCTTTAATAACTGCTCCTAAATATTTTTTCTCACCATGGTTACAAGTTGGATTGAACTCTTTGATGTAGTATGCTTTTTATGCCCACTGCGATTGGCCCACATGGAAATCTTAAATTTTTCCATCACAATTTTTTTAATTTCCTCATTGGTGCTAGGGCATTCATGTAGCTTGATATTCCACTTACTCAACCACTTTTTGTTTTGTTTCATCCAAGTTTTCTTCCTATGATATAATCACTCTTCCATAACTATCTTGGGCCAACGCTGGTTATCCATGTTTTTAGTCTTATTTAAATAGATTATTAACCTGGTTATCATCGTTGCCTCTAATGGAATAGTGCCTTCTTCAGCCAAAAGGATTTTGTAGGACTATGGATTTAACTTTGAGATTTCTAGTAATTAGCTGTTTCTATATTCTTTCTAACTACCTCCATCTGCAAGTTGACATGTTTCTTCCCCATACTTCACAACTGTAAAGAACAACCGGCATAACCAACAAACCAAAAAGGGTTTTCTTGGTTTTCCAATCCCAAAGTTCAACTTTTCTGCACCTATTTTGGAGTAAGTATGAGGCTCTCCATCTCAGCTGAATTATCTTCGTCCTACAAGTCTCCTAATTGAGCTTCTGGTGGAATTCAATCCTAAGATATTTATATTCTTTCACTATCTTTGGAGGACTACCTTCGAAAAGAAAAGTGTTTGGTTTGTCTTTTCTGCTTAAAGAGAAAATCATGATTTTGGTCTTGTTAATGTTCACTTGCTTCCCCACCTCTTGACAAAAGTATTATAAGGCCTTTACGTGTTCTCTTAATCCATGCATTGTTTTTTATATTAGGATAAGATCATCTGCGTATAGAATAAACTTTACCACGTAGCTTGCTAGATGAACCCCCTCTCCATCCACTTTGCTTAACCAAGCTTCCAGCTTATTGATATATAAATCGAACAAAGTGAGGGATAGAGGACATCCCTATTTTACACCAATGTCACTCCCAAAACATTCAGACGTTCCTTCACTTGTTCTGAATTTAGCTCTAACCTTCTCATAACGTCTATGAACTACTGCTCTATACTCATCTAGGATACCAAACTCTTCCATACAATTCCATAGTTTGTCTCTAGTCATTGTGTCAAAGGCTTTCTTGAAGTCCACAAAACAAAAATAGGTTGTTTCACCTTGCTTGTCCCAAACATTCTCTATCAAATGTCTAAGGGTGACATAGTGGTCAATGGTAGAGTGTCTAGGTCTAAAGCATGCTTGTCCTTTTGCCCTTTTTCCCTTGCATTTTTCCCAAATGTTGATTCTTTGCTCTATCATGCTCCCAAAAATATTTCCCATGAGGGGGTTGACCATAATAGTGTGGTAGTTAGAAGGGTTATCAATATCTCCACTCTTAAAGAGAGGAATGACCACACTAGTTGTCCACTCTCCCAGAAAGTTGTCTTGGATGATCCCAATGAAATTTCCTTTTAAATGAGGAGCAAGGAGCTCACCTCCCCATTTTAGGAATTCATCTTTAAGCCCATCTATGTCCTCTTCTTTACTGCTTGCTAAATTCTTTATTCCCTGCTTGATATCATCCATTGGAATAGTTCCACTGTAGTGTTCACAATGGGGGTAGTATCTTTTTCATGCACCCCCTCATAGAGGAACCTCACATACTCCAACCATTGGCCACCTGTAATATTGTTTTCAATCCGCTTCCTCCTTTATTGTAGCTCTTTCCACAATCCCTTCAGGTTGTGCTTTCCAAGATATATTAACTCATTTCTTCTTCCATTTACATATTCTTCTTTTTTTATTGTACAAAATATTCATATGTCTTCTTGTATTATTTGCTCCATTTTCTCTCTTTTAGAGATCTCCTAGATGCCTTGCATTCTTCATCATACCATGGATTTTTCAAAAAATCATTTATAGCTCCCTTCTTGGAGCAGGATGGTAACAAAATCTCTCCTTAGAACCTTAATATATTTTTATGCCTCTTCTCTATAACATAATTTTGCCTAGGTAAGTTTAAAAATAAAACTAAGTTAAAAAGAAGTAGGTGAGCAATGAGCATGGTAATCATATCGGGAATGGGAATGGAAATAGCAAGCTTCACCTCTACCATTTTCCTCACAACAACTTCCTCTTCTTCACACCTTGATGCCTCTAAATTTAGCACCATCACATTTATTCAACCATTTCCCATCTCCATTTTTTTTATACCCTTGCTTCTTGCATCCAAGATCCCCTCTATCACTAAAATTTTCACACTTTTCTAGCGTCCTCTCCCTTCATGTTGATTCTAGAATTGATCCCATTGGATTGAATCCCACATTCATTTGTCAGAGAAGATATTGTTCACGGGCCAATGGAAATTTTCAAGTTTCTAAAGAGCAACAATGCAAGTGGTCTCTGGTGTCATTGAGAATTGTGGGAAAATTCAAAAGGAGGTTTCGTATTACCAAAATTAAGGTTAGGTCAGACCAAGGGTTGGATTGCGTTGGGAAGAGATTATGTGTATGAGGATGGGTTCAAACCTATAGAGCTCAGAACTCTATTTCTTTCATAGAGGTAAATGATGAGTTATGTATTTCAAATTTGTAGTGTGTTATGAGTTCTCATATTGAGGGATATGACATGGTTGAGTCTCACTTGATCACATCAAGGGCATCTATCTTTATATATGGTGTTTTCGTAGCTAGTAAAATATCGAAGTAGAAGGTGGAATTGAGGACAATGAAACTGGTTTTGGAGAATGGGAAGACTTTCTTACAATGTTTTTGTCATAAAGTTTGGGTTACTAGTGGTTGTTGGTAGCGATGATACAAAGAAGAACTAAGGGTTGTATAGTTTTTGGGTTCAGCAAAACAAATCTTATGAATTTAGTTAATGAGCTCAACCATCCTCTTGGCCTCAATGTTGTTGATAAAAGCCACATGCACTCGATATTGCAATCTTTATATGTGAATTTGTATTAAGTTGTCATTTTCCCTTGGGAACTCATTTTTGCACATGATACACAATTATTTTGGAGGGACCATTCAAAGTGTGCCTAGAAGGAAATGCAAAGGATGAGTTAGATCTCTGCTTGTAGAGTGGTACGCCATAGCTATCACAAAGTGGAAAGAATATTTAAATATTTAGTGTTTGTAATAAGTCTAGGTCAGTTCTTCTATAACTATTTGTCTATTCAACTAGAGCATTGATTTTTAGTGGGATAACATTAATTCCATGCTTATTAGGGTATTAGTTTCAACCTTAATTGGCTAAGATCATGTCGAAATGAATTTACATATATGTTATTCTTCATGACCTTCCCTTTTAGGATCAAACTCATCTCTCATTGAATCTTTTCTACCTGCTTCCAAGTCAATGCTCACTTTTGTGGGTAAATACCTTACCAAATATCTAGTATTTGTGCTTTGAGGATTAACCTAAGCCTACACAAATGCTTCTTGTTGTACCTTCTCATGGTAATTATTTTGAGAACGTTTTATGTTCACACAAAAAATTACATTGCAATTAATAATAATCTCTTTATTATAAGGGTTTACTTTGTTATCACATCATATCATAATTTTTTTATTTGTGGAAGACTCATATTTGGACCTGATGATTGGTCTTTGATTGTCATAGTGTTCCTGATTATTATTCCCATTGCGATATTTTGCGTCTTTTTTGTTGGGAAAATTTTACACAATTTTTTTGGGGGACAACATTGGTTATGCAATTCTTTTAGTGCCAATTTTTTATACTATTTATGTGTTTGTGCTTCTCTTTCTTACCTCTACCAGGGATCCAAGTATTGTTTCAAATGCTTTACATCCACCAAATCCTGAAGATATTTTTTATTCTGCAAATTCACCTACTTAATGGACAGGCAAACACACACCATGATTAAGATTACCACACGCAAAGGATGTTACTGTGAATGGAGTTATGTTTAAAGTCAAGTATTGTGATACTTGTATGCTATGTTGCCCCCACCCTCCTACACCCCCTTCCCACCAATGTTGATCTCACTACTCAATTTGTAATAACTATGTTGAAAGGCTTGACCATTTTCCCTTAGGTGGGGCAATGCATCAGACATTGAAATTATCACGTCTTCTTCATGCTTTTGTCTTTCTATGCTATAATTATATGCATTTAATTTTTTGTAATGTAAACATTATAATTCCATAATATCTCTTTCTTGTATCACTATGTTGGTGGAACCATAGTGAATTTACTATTCCTGTAAGTGTTTTCTAAGTATATTTCATTGATTTTACAAAGTTAGGAAAAACCCTTATTTGGATGGTTTGGTGCTTCAAAATGGATTTGGATTTACTTCCAGAGGAAAATAACATTAAATACCTATTGAGACATCTAGGCCCCTTCAATAAGAGAAAAACCTCTAGAATTAATGTTGTAGAATAAAAGGAGGCAACATGTTCTAACTATAGCAGTGTGTAAAACCATAATTCTAGGCAAAAGTTATAATTAGACTAGGAAGGTCATATTCCCATCCTTTTAGTATTGCATCTAACCTCTTGATCTTTTTAGAACTTAGTATATCTAAGAGAAGATATCCCCATTAGGGCTTGTAAAAGAAGAAAACATGGATATAGGCATTTTCAGTATAAATTGAGAAACAAAAAGGTAAAAGGGTTGAATCCATATCCCTTTCTTAAGGTTTGATTTTATTTTTAAATGGTAATTTTGTCAATATTTATTTGTGTAATTTTCACATGTATATTGTTTTGAAGATTGTTCTCTATTTTGATAGTTTTTTTTTTGAGGGGGGGTGAGGGGAGGTGGTTGCAGGAAAATAGGTAAAAAAGGATAGAATAGGTGTATCTGTGTGTGTAGGTGGATTTTAGGGTCTAGATTCAAATTTGGGCTCTGATACCACGTGCAAGGACCCAACCAGGTCCTCAAACCAAATTAAATGCATCACATAATTTCACAACAAGGAAAAATAACATGTTTACAACACAACAATTATTTTACAATCGCAATCATAGTGCATCCAAAATAGATACAACACCCTCCAACCACAATCCAATCTGTTTTATTTTTCCCTCCTTCCCCTCCCCTCGATTCTCTCCTCCTCTCATTCCACACTTAAAACTCCAAAGAAAGAAAGAAAAAAAAGAATGAACCCTCCTCCAATATGCTCCTCTTAGCTTCTGCCTCCCCTTGAAATGAATTCCAACCTACCCCTCTTAATTATCACCCACTTAACCTATGTCATAACTCTCCCCTCCCCCCAATGCCTCATCCTAAAATAATTTTGAGGAGACAACTTGTTAGGATGAGGACTGATAAAATAATAAAATAATACTATTTTATCATCTCAGTAAATCTTACAGATTCAAAAGAATATAATCATTTAGATATCAGTAATCATATTTAAATATAACTTAATAATATAAGTCAAGGTTAAGGGTTAAATAGCATTAATCAAGCTTAAGGCTAACCATAAGATTGATCATCAATCAAGCTTAACCATTAATTAATCATCTAACATATTAAGCTTTAAAATACTAGTGTATTCAAGCAATGTGTGGGTATGTAGCTAGCATACACACACCTCATATGTATACTAATAATACTTATTAGAATCAAGAACAAAAGTCAATCAGAAGGAAAGTATGCTAATAAAATAATGTAAGATAATAGGATTAGGTAGGGGCATTACACTACCTGCCCATTTTCTTTTGGGTAGTAGTGAGCAGGATTTCGATGGGAATGTGATGATGCTTCATTATCCCTTCAATACAGTTGGAGGTAAATTGGGATCCCTGATCTGTTACTAATTCCCTTGGAAAACCAAACTTGCAAAAAATATTTTCTCTTAAGAACTCAACTACCTTCTTTTCTTTGTTTCCTTTACTACTTTCACTTCAGCCCATTTGGTTAGGTAATCAGTGCATACAATGATGTAATTTTTATATCCAAATGGGGGATCGATAGGACCAATGAATTCCATGCCCCATTTATCAAATGGCTCAAAAGAAACTTGAGGTTGCATGGGAATTTCATCCTTTTGAGTATGCTTTCCCATTCTCTTGCATTCATCACATTGTGCAATGTAGCTTTGGGCATATTTATGAAGAGTTGGAAAGAGTTACCCTTCTTGCAATATTTGTAAGCTATCCTTTTTGCATCAAAATTACCTCCACAGGGTCCATCATGACAATATGAAAGGATATCATATACTTCATCCTCCATCACACATCTTGTTAATATCTGATACAGTCCCAACCTGAAGAGGCTTTCCCTAATCCAAGTATAGGATGCACTTTTTTTGATGATATTACTTTTTCCTTTGAAGACAGGGGAGGAGAGAATTGACTAGTGGTTAGACAATTGGAAATGTAAGAAAACCATAGAGAAAGAAGTGATATGGAAATTAAATATCCATTTGATATTTTATCATCCATTATCCCTTCATTTGTAGAAAACATTAATTTTACAAAGAAATTTGCAACAACGTTTTCTTTCCTTGGTGTGTCAACCATGGTTAAGTCAAACCATTGTAAAATAAATATCCACCTGATTATCTGAGCATTTACATCTAGTATGTTCATCAAATACTTAATTTTTACATGGTCAGTATGTACGAAAACCTGGTATCCATTAATATAATGCATGAACTTGTTAAAATAATGTACAATAGAGAGGGCCTCTTTTTCAGTTACACTGTAATTTAATTCGTCTTTGGACATATTATTTCTGATGAGGTAGATTGCATAAAAGAGTTTACCTTCAATTTGACCTAAAGTTGCCCCAATGTCCATGTTTGGTGCATCTATGTGAATATGAAAAGGAAAAGTCCAATTAGGACCTCTAAGGATAGACATTGTCATTAAATTTTCTTGTATACTCTCAAATGCTTCTTGACACGGATCTATCCAACATAAATCAACATCTTTGGTTAGCAAGGAAAAAAAGCAAAGTCTATTTTACTGAAATCCTTTATAAATCTCCAATAATATCGTACAAGGCCTAATAAGCTTATAACTTCTATTTTCTTTTTAGGTACGAATGTGCTTAAACATGGCTATCTCTAGGGTCTACTCAAATCCTTTTCAAGGAGAGGAAATGCCCTAGAACAATTCCCACATTCATTAGGAACAAGAATTTTTCATGGCTTAAGGAGAGGTTCATCTCCCACATATTTGCAAAACCTTGCTTTGGTTGGAGACATCTTCTTGAAAATCATTTCCATAGGATGTGAAGTCATCCAAGTACATTTCTACTAAATCATCTACAAGATTAGAAGATATGTTAAGCACAACCCTCTAAAAAGTGGCAGAGGCCATTAGAGAAATTGTGAGGTCAAAAATGGGCCTCAAAACAAAAATGTACAACAAAAATGACATTTATAAGAACCAATAGGATTCAATATGATGATGTCAACCATGGGGGATGACTCACCATCTTTTGGGAGATGATTCCCCTTGTTTCTTTATCTTCATGTTGGTGAGATTAACTTATCCTGATTCTTTCCTCGTTATCCTTTAGATTTTTCTTAGGAAGCTTAGTTCTCCTCTCAATATTTTAATCTTAATTAATCCAATTACCAATCCTCTTTTCTAGTAAACCTTTTATTTCATCTAAGATAAATAGGTTTTCATCTAATAATTTTAATATTAAATTATAATTATATTAAAATATTTTGTCCCAAATTTATTCCAATCTTTGTGTCGTTAACCTAATTTAACTTAAATCAATTTCAATTACACCTCATAAACCTCATAAATTATTATTTACTAATAATATGGGTAGATAATTAATTTATATTAACATAAATAATTAGTTTATATTAACATAACTAGTTATTTATAGATAATATTACTATTAGTAGATAATAAATTTCATAATTATACAAGAGAGGAGGGGAGTCACAAGTAGCCTCAAAATTAGATAGATTCATAATTTCAGAGGACCTTATGCTCACAGACAAGGAAATGACAGTGAGAATTCTCCCCTTTGGTGGCTCGGACCATTGGCCTATACAAATGGAGGTACAGGGCATAGGCACCCCCAAGAATAGGCCTTTCAGATTTGAGAATATTTGGCTTACCCACCCTGATTTTATCAGTAACATAGCAATATGGTGGAAATAGGATCTGCACTTTCAGGGAACAAGAATGTTTCTGCTTCACAAAAGACTAAAATACATCAAGCTTAGACTCAAAGACTGGAACAAGAAGGAATTTGGCAATATTTTTGTAGCAAAAAAAGAGGTTGAAGACAAGATGCAGACACTCAATCAAACTCTTATTATAGAAGGCTTTGTTAGAGTAAGAGATGACCAAGTCACCAAACTTCATCAAGACTAGGAGAACTTATGCAAACAAGAGGAAATATATTGGAGACAAAAATCTAGATTTCAGTGGCTAAAAGAAGGGGAACGGAACACCAAATTTTTCCACAGATCCACCATGGTGAACAGATCCCATAATAGGATCTCTTCAATCAAGGATGAGAGAGGTCATCTTCGCAATCCCCATGAAGAAATAGAATCTGTGTTAGTCCAGCACTTTCAAGGTATAGCAAAGGAGACCACTGCAGATAGAGAACACTTTATCAGGGACTTAACAAGGCATATACCCAGGCTAGTATCTAGAGAGGATAATTTCAATCTCAACAAGCCAGTGATTGAAGAGGAGGTTAGTGAAGCAATTAAGGAAATGCAGAATGGCAAAGCGCCAAGCCCTGATGGTTTTAATGTGGATTTCTTCAAAGCCTGTTGGAGCATTGTTAAACAAGATATTATGAATGTGGTGGAAGATTCCAAGTTGAATAGAACCATTCTGAAGGCGCTCAATACTTCCTTCATCTCCTTGATCCCCAAACAGGATAATGCTCAAACTCCAGACAGGTTTAGGCCCATAGCTCTGTGCAATGTGGTGTATAAAATTATATCCAAAGTTGTCACCAATAGATTAAAACCCCTTCTCCATACTCTTGTGTCTGTGGAGCAACTAGGTTATGTGGAGGGTAGATAAATTCTCAATAATATGATTCAAGCACATGAAGTGGTGCATTATTTGTTAAGCAATAAGAAGGCGAGAATGATTATGCAACTGGACCTTTCCAAAGCATATGATAAGTTGAATTGGACCTATATTAGGAAGGCCCTTCTAGCCTTTGGCTTTGATTATCATTGGGTAAGATGGGTTATGGCACTGGTCACTTCTTATAGCTTTTCAATATTGGTCAATGGTTCTCCTTCCAAGACCTTTACTCCCTCAAGAGGTCTCAGACAGGGAGAACTGCTCTCTCCCTTTCTCGTTATCCTCATGATGGAAGCACTTGGGTGGTCTATCAAGCATGCAAAATAAGGGGGTTATATCAAGGGTATCCAACTTTTTAAAAATGGACAAGCTTTGTCCCATCAACAATTTGTTGATGACACTATGTTGCAGGGAGTCCCCACGGTAAAAGAAGCTCTTGCTTATAAACAAATCCTGCGTGACTTTTCTATGGCCACAGGTATGGAGGTAAATCTATCCAAATCTAAGATTTTTTCTTTAATACTAATATCGCTATTCAGAGAAACATCTCCAGAATTCTAGGCTTTCAAAAGGAGGTCCTTCCTTCCAAGCACCTGGGAATTCCTCTAACTGATAAACCTTTGGACAAAAACATCTGGGAGCCGATAATCAATAAGATGCATGATAAAATCAGAAAATGGACTATCAGATCTTTAAACTTGGTAGGCCGATTGGTGCTTACAAAAGTTGTTTTGCAATCAATCCCCATTTTCATGCTTTCAGCACTTCCAGCTCCAAAGGGAGTTTTACAACAATTGAGAACTATTCAAAGAGAATTTCTTTGGGGTAAGGGGGGGGGGAGAGAAATAAATGGGCCTTGGTTGCCTAGGATAAGCTTTGCAAACTGAAATCCCATGGGGGCCTTGGGCTAGATGATCCAAATGTACTCAGCAAGGTTTTAGGGGCAAAATTATGGTGACATTGGGTAAAAGATCCAAAGGCTCAGTGGGCTTGTGTATGGAAAGAAAAATATGCCAGCACTTGGCAAGAGAATGATCACATAAGGATGACGAGAATCATAAAAGGATCCCACATTTGGAATAAGGCCTGGGAGAATAGAGAATTAGTGCAGGAAAAACAGTTTATGGGAAATCAGAGAAGGGGACCTTGCTCTGTTTTGGGAGGATAGATGGCAACAAGAACCTACATTGTTAAGAGAGGAATTTTTGGACCTAAAGAAAGAAACTAACACCAAAGGGCTTTTCAGGGTTAAAGATTTCTGGGAACACCCCAGTCTAGAAGGCAAATGGAGAACCTGGAAGAATATAGAATTTGGGGATGACAACCCCTTGAAAGCAAAAACAGAGGCACTACTGTGAATTTTGGAACAAAGGAAGATTCTTGTTTCGAAGGGGCATGACCAACTCAGATGGGGCAACAACAAAGAAGGTGCCTTCAATATCAAGGAGGCCAAGAAGGTATTCCTTGAGTTGGATTCCCACGTTCTGGATAGGGTTTGGCAGAACCTTTGGAAGCATCAAGGTTGGATGAAAATTAAACTCTTCATGTGGTTGGTTCATCACAAGAAAATTCTGACTTGGGAAAATATTAGAAAGAGGGGTGTTCTAGGACCTTCTAGATGCCAGCTCTGTGAAGCCCAAGAGGAGACAATAGAGCACCTTCTCAATGACTGCACCTTTACCTCTAGGTTGTGGGACTCTTTTTCTACAATTTTCCAACAGACGGACGGGGACAAAGAAAGCATTATCAACACCCTAAATAACTGGAGATGAGTCTTTTCTGAGTATGAGTTTCTTCGCTTGGCTTGGGTTTTAAGTCCAGGCTTAATAATCTGGAATGTTTGGAAAGAAAGGAACAATAGAATCTTCAAAAATGCTCACAACACCACCCAACACATTTTTGAGCAGGTCTTAAGACAACTCAAGGAGATGGTTGGCACCCTTGTGCGTAACTCCCCCAAAAATCCACCTTCAGAAAAGGAGATGTGGATACTTTGTCAGCTGAGTATGCAAGGAATTATACCACAGGGAATGGATAAGAAGGTTATGAATCTACCCAATAAGCTAGATTATTGGCATCCTCACCCTCAAGGTTTTCTGAAATTCAACATAGATGGGGCCTCTAAAGGCAACCCAGGTCTTGCTGGTTTCGGAGGAGTGTTACGAGATCATAGTGGCTATATTCTTTTCATCTTCCATTTCCATCTGGGAAGAGCTACAAACAATATGGCTGAATTAATGGTGCTTGAATAATGTTTAGATTTCCTGAAGCAAGATAATCTCCAGAACATTATTATTGAAGCCGATTCTGAGCTGATCATTAAATCGGTTAAAAGAATTTGCTGTGGCACAGAGATGGAAAAAGTCTCAAGTCATTAGAGGCTGATACAAGTCTTTCAAAGGATTCAATTTCACCTCCTAGACTTATGCACAGTGAGTTTCACCATGTGTGGAGGACGACCAATAAACTGGTGGACTTTCTGTCCAATCAAGGAGTGTCTTGCACTAAAAATAGAGTCAAGTTGATCTATCGAGATATGCCTCAGAACAAATTAAGGGAGCAATGTTTTAGTCAGGCGGAAGAGGACTAGAAGGTATATCGAAACAGGGCCATAGAAACAGGATCTGGTTGACCTTTATGCTGAGTTATGACACAAGAAAGGTCATCTTGGGTATGCAGGTCTATGTTTGGTATCAGCGTACAAGAAGTTTCAGTGGATTGGCTGGAATCAGAGATCCTCTTCTTCTTTTGGCCAAGGTGACGGAATACAGTCTTTTACGGCAACAACTATACCCCGCTTTCTTGGTCGGTGGTAGCTTTACTACCCTCGAAATGGTTTCCGATGTATCGCACCACTTTCAGGCTGGTAGCAGTTTTTTCTTTTTCGGAAGTGATTCCACTCACCTTGTAACACGTGGCTCAGGGTGGGGAGGAAATACCGCCCTCATCGCACGGTAATCTTCAGTGAGATTAGGCCATGCGATATGTTTCGTGACCATTGATCTACTGCGGTCAATCTATGGCTAGGATTACTTGGGCTTGTTGGTGGGTCCGAAACTAAGGTTAACTTTCGTGCTGCTTGCACGATCTATCTGATATTGTGCGCATCTGGCAGATTTTGGGAGGTATACTTGAACGAAAGTTATGTAAAAACTTACCCGATAGAATTATCAATTACGGTCTTCTTAGCTCATCGGGTCTGATTTGCTTGATAAACGGTGTGCTTATTGGCCACCCGAAATGTCTCTCATCCGTTGGATCTTTGGCTAAGGATCTAACGACTAGTTGTGTGTTAAGCCTTTTGTACAATATCTCTTTTTCCAATTGAATAGAAGGTTCCGCTCTTGCCTTAGCAAAAAAAAATAGTTAATTTCATAATTATACATTTCATAACGGCTAGTATCCTCCAAATATGAGGCCACTAGATTAGTCAAACCCTAACAAACAATTAATTGTTCTAGATAATATAGAACTTGATATTATTTAATAATAAAATTTTAATAAATAATAAATATTTAACTAATATATAACAACTAGTTTCTAACTAAATTATTATACAATTTAACTAATTAACGACTATTTTTCAACTAACTAACATCTATTTATCAAATGGTTGACTCTGGGCATGATACATCCCTACTACTTATTCACTCTGGTCGTTCGATTTCTCACCTTGTCTTGAGGATGAACCAAATTAGTTGGTTTGAAATGTTGATCAAATCCTAACAATGTGATGAATCTGAAAGATTGATATCTACATTATGGATCACAAAAGTCTTAGATCTAATAGGTAAGTAATAAAAACAAAAAACAAAAAAACAAACAAACAAACAATTTCTTTCTACTTTTATTTTCATCAACTTGTCTCCCTGTGATTTTACTCAAATTTTGAGCTGGAGCACTTGTTGGATGTGGAATTTAATTTTTCATCCAAGGAGTACCCACATTGCATACTTTTTATCGACCCTACTACACGAAAAATGTGAAATACATGAAAAAACATTATTGCAATCATGTTTTTTTCATGCATTTCACATTTTTCATGTAGTAGGGTCCATCGAAAGTATGAAACATGGGTACTTCTTGGATGAAAAAATAAATTTTTCATCCAATGAGTGTTCCCACTTGAAGTTTGAGTAATATCATAAGGGGATAAGTTGAAAATACGAGTTGAAAACCCCTCCAAAACTTGATGAGGTAACCTAATTTTATTTTATTATTTCCAGTATTGGTTTATAATATTCCTTAGGAGGCCCATTTCAAACCTCAAAATTTCTCTATTGACTACATAAGCCAGAGCAACTTATAAGAAATATTCCCCCAATGACAAATGAAAGTGGTATTATCATGGTCTTCAAGACTAATTTGGCTCTGATTGTACCCACTAAACCCATCCAAGAAGGAAAACAATTTTTTCTTGACAAACACATCAAGGACTTAGTAAATGAAGGAAAAGGCACAATGATATTTTCTTGGGGATTTATTAAATTCCTTGCAATCAACACAAATTCTCCATTTTCCATTTTTCTTAGGAACAATAACCAAAGGAGATACTCATTCGTATCTAAAATTGGATAGATGAACCTTGCAATCTAGTAATTTTTGCAATTCTTCTCTTACAATACCTTTTAAGGCAGGATTCATTCGCCTTTGAGGATGGTGAAGAGGCTTGTGATCCTATGTTATTTATATGTGGTGAGTGCATACAGAAGGATGTAATCCTTTCATACCCTTGTAATCACATGTGAATGTGTTAATGTGTTTCTTTAAGATAGTGATAAATTTATCCTTCTGATCAGTTGAAAGTGAGGAGTTACTTTTCACTGGGTTGGAGGTGATAATTTCTATCATTTTCATGTTGTTCTGATCAGAACCAACAATAAATAATTCTTCCCATGAATTTTCCTTGGAAAAGCTAGGCTTCCATAGGGATAACCCTTCTTTTAGCCCATCAATATCCATAGCAGCAGGATATTAATTTTGCATAAAATTGTTGATTAAGTCATCTTCATCAACGTGCTTGTTGCTAAGGGTGGTTTCTATTGTAAACACAAGATAGGGTGATGACAGGTTATAATCCTCTTCTTTTATTCTTCTACCCATGTAGGAAAATCATCTTCAACAAGAGGTTGAGCCGAGGGATATAGTATAAGTTATTTTCGAGACTGCCCATTATTAATTTTAATGTATCCATCCCTACAATTGATATATGCATCGGCAGAAGCTAACCAGGGCCTTCCAAGAATGAGTGGATAACGATTGAACTTGGTTTTTGGCTAGATTAAAAGGAATTATATGGGATACTTCCAAGAATATATGGAGACCATTACCTCTTTGATTATGCCTATTGGCCTTCTGTAGATTTGTAAGTAGGTTGCAACATGGTAATGGTCTTTCTCAAGGATTCTTGGAGTGTTGAAAATTGGCAACAAGAAATTTCTAAAAATAGAAGTGCTAAAAGTAACATTTTGGGTACCAGCGTTGGATTTTTTGGGCAACAAGTAACGAAAAATGGAAGTGCTAAAAATAGAAGTTCTATTTTTAGCAGTTCAGTGTGGATTCCTATTTTAGTCAGTCCCTAGACTAGAAATAGGAAGTAAAATTCGAATTTGATATTAATAGCAATTTGTAAATTAATTAATTAATTCAGTTTGAGTTAATTAGTTAAGGAAAATCAAACTTGAAGTCTTGTGAGAACATGCAATAATTTCTCCACTGATTGGGGAATGTGTCATTGATTTGCTCCACTGATTGAGGAATTAAGGATGAGTTCTATATTGAGAGGATCAACTGACTTAGTTTAACTTAGTCAAGTTCAGTTAGATTAATTTAACAAGTTGTTAAATTAATGAGATACAGTTTGTTGATACTTGCATGCATGTGACAACTATTATTTTCAAATAACTGATTATTCTCTCATGGATAACTGATGCATGGCAGTTCAGATAGAGACCCAGTTGAGATCAGAGAAGGGACAGTGTACTATCAATTGGATGAATATTTTTCCTATAAAGGAAGCTCATCCATGATGAGGATTTATCTCCTTCAAGTTTGTGCAGTTAGATCATAGGTTAGTGAGTGTGTGAAGAGGTTAATTCACACAGGTGGCAGCACTAGACCCCAAGGAAACTGCACAAGGAAATAGGAGATTAGGAGGGTAGAGGAGAAGGTTTGTGAGAAGCCTTTGAATGTCTATGAGTAGCTGAGGGATTGTACTGAGAGATGGATAGCTTCTGAGCTAAGGCTTTGGGTAATCCGAACAATATTTCCACTTGTATGATAATACAGAGATGGGGTTTTAGGCAAGTGCTTTCCCCAGGTAAATTCTTCTGTGTTATGTGTGATTGGTTCCCTCTTATCAGTTATATGTGTTCTTATTGATGTTGCACATGGTTGATTAAGCTTCCGCTAAATTATTTGTAGAAGTAGATCAAGTGTTTTGCTTTAGTACATTGTATTACCAGGTTGATCTACAGGTGGGAAATTTTTACATGGTATCAGAGCTAGCTGATTTGTAGAAAAAGTTCTACATGGTATCAAAGCTAGCTTATGTGTAGAAAAATTCTACAAAATTCTACATGGTATCAGAGCACAAGTGATCAAGGAGAGAACAATATACAGAGAGGAGATTTCAAATTTTTGAGTTTTGGGCCGAGAGTTTGCAGAGAAAATCTGAAAATTTCTATACAAATTTTTCAGAAATAAATAGCATATTGGATTCCTTGTGGAAAAATACCCAAAAAAAAAAAAAATTGGCTAAATCAGAGTTTGGATGAGGGAGATATCATTGATTTAAAATCAACTCTTTTTCTAGAAAATTTTGTGACGGCGGGAAAGTGGAAATAGATTGGTGTGCTAGCCAAGAACCTGTATGCACTTGAGGTATAAGATGCATGCAAAGCCTTGAGGAGCAAGGCAAAGGTTAGATACTTGGTGGTTGAGAGGGAGAGTAAATTACCTCTCAACATGCAGCGCCAAAAGAAGTCTCAGACGATTGTGGAGGAGCCACGATTTGTGCAACAACTTTAGGAGGTTGTGGAGTAGCCAAAACAGGGGAAATTGAGAGGAGATTGAGTAGAGACATCTACTCATGCAAAGACCTCCAGTAGGGGGAAACTTCGAACCAGGTGGGCAGAGGGATCACATGCAGCCATACCTCCAGGTAGGAGGTGGGGCGATGTGGAGTGGTTGTCCCAAGGAGGAGGGGCAGGATCCTTGAGGTACCCAACCTCTTTGATTCGACTTTGCTACAGTAGCCCCGATGAAGAGTAGCAAAACTGACTGATTAGGTAGAGATAGATGCGGATGGAGTGACAGAGAGAGCTACAGTGCAGGGAATCCTAGGACAGCGCAGAGCATGCAGGCTGCAACAATGCGAGAGGCACAAGTGTGTTGCACAACGCAGGGTAGCATAGAGAGGTGTGCAATAGCGCGAGATGCATGGATATGTTGTAGTAGCACAGAGGTAAGAGAGGGAGCACTTGTTAGCAGCAGGTAGAGCTTCAGCATCAGAGTATGTTTCTAGCCCAACAGAGTGGTCAGTTGCGAGTATTTTTTGTTCCGAGCGTTGCTGGAGCAACCACACTTGGTAGATGTGTTGTATGCAGAACATTCCAGAAGTACAAGATCGAGTTTGAGAGGAACCCTTTCTTGTTGAGAGGGAGTGTTGAAAATTGGCAACAAGAAATTGCTAAAAATAGCATTTTGGGTATCGATGCTAGATTGGGAAATATGGCATGAAAAATGGAGGTGCTAAAAATAGAAGTTCTATTTTTAGCAGTTCAATGTGGATTCCTATTTTATTCAATCCCTAGACTAGAAATAGGAAGTAAAATTCGAATTTGATATTAACAATATTTGTAAATTAATTAATTAATTCAGTTTGAGTTAATTAGTTAAGGAAAATCAAACTTGAAGTCTTTGTGAGAACATGCAATAATTTCTCCACTGATTGGGGAATGTGTCCTTGATTTGCTCCACTGATAAGGAATTAAGGATGAGTTCTATAAATTGAGAGGATCAGTTGACTTAGTTTAACTTAGTCAAGTTCAGTTAGATTAATTTAACAAGTTGTTAAATTAATGAGATACAGTTTGTTGATGCTTGCATGCATGTGACAACTATTATTTTCAGATAACTGAGTATTTTCTCATGGATGACTGATGCATGGCAGTTCAGACAAATACCCAGTTGAGATTAGAGAAGGGACAATGTACTATCAGTTGGATGAATAATTTTCCTATAAAGGAATCTCATCCATGATGAGAATTTATCTCCTTCAAGTTTGTGCAGTTAGATCAAAGGTTAGTGAGTGTGTGAAGAGGCCAATTCACACAGGTGGCAGCACTGGACCCCAAGGAAACTACATAAGGAAATAGGAGGCTTGGACTATCTATGAGTAGCAGAGGGATTGTACTGAGAGCTAGATAGCTTCCGAGCTAAGGCTTTGTGTAATTCAGACTATATTTCCACTTGTATGATAATGCATAGATTGGGTTTTAGGCAAGTGTTTTCCCCAGTAAATTCTTCTATGTTATGTGTGATTGATTCCTTCTTATCAGTTATATGTGTTCTTATTGATGTTGCTCATGGTTGATTAAGTTTCCGCTAAATTGTTTGTAGAAGTAGATCAAGTGTTTTGCTTTAGTACATTGTATTACCAGGTTGATCTACAAGTGGGAAATTTCTACATGGTATCAGAGCTAGCTGATTTGTAGAAAAAGTTCTACATGGTATCAAAGCTAGCTTATGTGTAGAAAAATTCTACAAAATTCTACATGGAGGTCAAGTTTAAACACGGTTTCCCTATTCATGGCATTGATTATAACTTCCAGGTCAATGAGAGTGTTTAGAACTACAATATTTTTAATATGCACATCTACTACTAGGATTTCGGGAACCAAATAATTAGGAACAATTACTCACACAAACATTACGTTGGCTAGTTTCTCAATGACATTGATGGTAGGAGCATCCCTTCTCTTCCTTCCAGGACTTCTAAAACATTCTTCCTTGATGAATTTGTTATAGATGGGAACATCCTTGATATCTTGGAGGAGAGAGTTTGACACGCAAATTCTCTAATTATCCCAAAAGTTCGGCCTCTTCTAAGGTGTGTGTTTTTTGGTTATCAACCTTTTATGATATGTAGGTTTCTGTGAATGATCTGAGGCCCAAAATCCCTTTTCTCATTCTCGGAATATTTAGTAGGAGAAGGTCGATGGAAATATGGGATAATATTTCATGTCCTAAGGTTGATTTCTTGGATTTCTACATAATAGGTCTGATAAGTAGTGTATCCATTGTAAACATGTTGAGTTTTCTTATTATTAGGATTGGGATTTAGTTGAGCAGGCATTTTGGTTTGTTTCAGAGAAGCATTATTAGTCACTTTTTTTTTCTAAGGAGGATCCATCAAAGCATGTGGTTCGGTTGCCTAAGGCTTTCATTGTTGTGGTGGATTACCCCATTGAGGACGTTGGTTAGAATATGGTTGGAAGGGAGGAACAACAGTTTGAGGAGGATATGGCCAAGGAGTGGGTATAGGCTAAGGAAAAATATTAGGAGGGCACCAAGGCTTATTTTAACAACCCCGATAGAAAATATATAAATAATTACATCGATTTGTATGATTAATAATCAACACCCAATTCTTCAAATATTTAACATAGACTTTTGAAAAATATGAGTAGAGACGACTTACCTATATCGACGATATTCCTTACTTGTGATTTTGGAGTTGAATTCTCTTTGAATTCTTCTAACCGCAACAAATATTTTTGGGACAACTCTCCACCCAACCATAGGCTCAGTTGCACACAATCTTTCTACAATTGGTCACCATCGAGCCCCCAATCAATGTACTACTGCCAGGGAATCCTTTGTCTCACAACACTTTTCTCCCAAGAGAATGGATGAATCTCATCTTCCTCGTTGTCTATTAAATACACCAAAAAATGGAAATGGATCTGCATGCACACATTCCATGTGTCAAATTTCTATATTTTAAGTTTTACTTAATTTAATATTTCTCTTTATTTAACTCTTTCTTGTTTTATTTCCTTTTACTTTTTATTAACTTTACTTATTTTCATTATTTTTATAGTTTACTTTTATATACATTTGTCTAGAACTCGAGTTTATTATTTTCTATTTTTTATTACTTGTTATTATTATATTCTCTTCATTATTTATTATTTGTTTACTATTATTGTCTTTTCTTATTATTTACTATTTACTATTATATTTCTCTTTATTGTTTACTATTTATTTACTATTATATATTTCTTTATTATTTACTATTATTATCTTTTCTTTATTGTTTATTATTTATTTACTTATATTTTAATATTATATCAATAATATTTATTATTATTATTATTATTTTTTATTATTATTAAAAGGGTATTACATGCTCCCCCTCTTTGCCCTGGAGTTAAGTTGAATCATTTAACATTTTATTTTATTTAGTTATTTATTACTTCATGTTTTCCCCACACCCTCTATTGAACTAGTATAACCAGTTAGCATCGCAAGTTTGCACAACACCGAGGAAATCCCAAGGAATGCTTGTCTTTTTTCCCACTTTGAGAACCAGTCATAAGCCTCATCGATCTATACCATAGCCTATGGCTAGCCCCAAGTCTCACGTCAAGGCTTAGACCTCATCTGCCCCAAGGCAAACATCCGATCCCAGTGCTCAATGACTTCGGGCATCGTGTAAGGCTGGCCCACTCCCTCCACACTCACTAAGGTGCACAGTCGCATGAATCAAAGTCTTTACACCCCCAACAGACTTCGATATCCCAATCCAATATCAGGCACTTGACCTACAAATCAAGCACTTGGCCTCCTCAAGATGGTCCCATAGCCCCTCAAGAGTTATCCATCAAGATCTATACAAGACAAAGGAACCACTGGCATATGTAGTGTTGATTGATTCTATCCCTAACCCATATGGTGTTACATATTCTCCCTCACAAGTATGGGCTCCCATAAGATCATCAAATAGACCGGCCCTCTCGGCCCATTTGTGGAGTTCATGTCAGTTACCACACCTCAACATGCAACCAATGCATTAGTTATAATCATATTATCAAAGAAAATAATCCAGATGCCCACTCTTCCATGTCATCATGATAACATACCATCATTGTTATCGCAACATTCTAATTAATACTAAATAATTGCATGCTCTTTCACGTCGTAAAATATGCATGCGATTACCACATGATTCACATCATAAAATACCTTCACAAGTTATTAAATCAACATATTTGCATCAAATATATATCATGACATCACATAATAAATTAACCATATGTCAATATACATCATATCATAACATCATGATCCCTATGCATATCATATCCATCAGGAGAATTCAACATCATTATCATAACAAATAAATAAATAAGCACCACATTGACATCATTAACCTCTCATCATAACTATATCCATTTACCACATACTATCACATTATGAAACATCATTGATATGACAATCATCTCAATACTTATTGAACATAGAAAAAAAATACACTTTAAGCACTCTTATCACGAATTAATTTCATTTAGTTATATAAACAATGAATACTAACTATGAATTAAGATTATTCAACATCCCTTTAGGATTTATGTTATCTCATCAGTACTATTAGTGTCACGTTTTTATTAATGTGCCAATTACTTTTCAATAATCATTCTTGTTCTTTCTATTAGGAAGTTTACCATTTACACCGTAGGTATACTCATCTAAGTACATCGTTAAATTCCAAATGAGCCTCATCATCTTGAGCCTTAATCTCTCGTCATATATTCTTCCTTCCCTAAGGAAATTTTAATGAAATTCATTGTTAAGATATTATCGTTTGTACAATCATTTAAATCATCAATATCAAGTTAAAATTCCATGATCACTATACATATTTTTCTTATCCATTCTAGTACCATTCTACATAGTGTGACACATATACTAGGTCATCTTTGTTTAATTTTGTTATCTTCCTTAATCAACTTGCATGAGGGTTTATTGATCCATGGTAATTTATCCATCATTGTATAATTATCATTATACATCCTCAAAAGACCTACTTATCTCATCAAGTTCTCATCTCAATACGACTTGGCCTCACTTCTTTTGTCAATTTGTGCATATTCTTCTTAAATTATCATTATAGAATTTCCAACAACATATGTTCTTATGCTTCATGTTCAATGTTTTCTCATTAATCCACCTAGTTTACTTCATTTTCTATAAGTTAACAATTGTTATCCTTGAAACATTTTCCTAGTTTATTGCTTGTCATTTCTCACCAATTAGAATTATTCACAAGTTCCAATCTTGACAATTTTAAATTGTGTAGGTCATCACTATGACCCTTACCAGTCATGTTTTTCAATCCACTCATCAATATCCTTAAGATAATTTTCTACTTGAGATAGACCCCATAATTTAACCCTTGAAATTATTACATTTTCACAGTTCCCTTCACGCTTTAATGTTATGCACCTTAAGAACTGTATGAACTTTATTAGCTACTCCAATCTCAAAATTTCATATTGTTGGTATACACATTAGCACCATGCTAGACTATCACTAATGTTGGACTTACCATGAAAATAATACCTTAATGCTAAGGCATTTTCCCAATTTCTTCTCGCAAAATCTTCCCAAATTCTACTTTTAACTTCTTTATTCCCGTCCTACAAACATTCATGGATTTTGTAATCATAGGTCACCATAATTCCTACAACTCGAATGAACCTTATAATTATCATGATCATTAAAATTCATTAACTGTTATCAATGCCTATTGTAAAATCTTCTATCATATTCTAGGACAGTTTATTACTTCTTGTTGATTTCTTACGCTTGTTTGTGAAACTTCCACTCGTTCCCTTAAGTATTTATCCAGTACTATTCTTTATTTATATCATTACTCCAAGCTGGTCATGATCACCACAACTACCATTCATAATAATTAATAATAAATTTGTAAGTTCATCCCTTGTCATTCCTTCTTAGATAACTTCATTAAACATACATTGTTAAGATTAAGGATCAATCTTAAAACCCGTATTTTTTTTTAATAATTTTTAATACCCTTATCTCCTTATACTTATTTTTGCACAATGCTAATTTTTAGCACTATTATTTCAATGTTGTATCATTTTATTTCCCCTTTTTAAGAGGAGATGTCCTCGAAACAAAGTCATAACATCTTGAATTCTATTCTATAGGCACTTTAGATATATTCCACAACCACTTTAAATATTTTCCACATCAAGTTCCCAATTCTTTATGGATTGTATATTGTACTAATATTTTCTCTTTGATAAGAAAACATGATAATTGATAAACATTAGCTCCTTTCATTTATATCACTAAATTCTCACTTCCAAATTATAACATTCCTAGTAGGTTGTCATAGTAATCATCACCCTATAGTCTCATCATAAATAAGTTTGAAAAGTTTGTTTTTGATTGGTCCTCATCTCATTGGGATATAGAAAAAAACTTAAAACACTTCAACCTTCCAATATTTTGTTAAGTTTCCACAATGCATCACTCTAAAAGGCATGTCTCTTAAGAAGTGCAAACAAAGATCTTAGCGACAATGCAATTCCTATAGTTATTTTTTTAATACAACCCCTTTAAAATACACACGACTTACACTAATTTCAAAACAATTAATTTGTGCATAATCCACCTTAATTCACTCAAATATGATTTTCCACACCTAGTTTGCACACGTAACTTGGAAAATTTAGCTTATTATTAGTCTCGAATGTTACTTCATATTGGATGACCTCTTCAAGTCTCGAATGTTACTTCATATTGGATGACCTCTTCTTAATGTTCATAGTTAGGATTTTATTACCATTCTTTCCTTCTTCAAGAGACTACATCCTTAGAGAAAGTTCAACCAAGAAACTACCAATATTCACCATGAATCCAAAATTTCAATCACTCCATCTTACATAACCAACTAACCCACATCATTATTACTAGGTTTTTGTTTATTCACTTCTCCTCCCATGTAAGTAATCAAATATGATCTCAATCCTTGCATATTTTATTCTTTTATTTCATCTTCTCCTTTTTTTTCTTTTGATATTCAAATAAATTCTTTATCAATTATTTATTTACACTCAAATTTATTATTAAATCAAATACCACACTCATAAATGTTATAAATAATCATTTTATAAACCTTCATACAATTACATCGTACTTCTAATAAATAATAAAATAGAATTACATGATAGCCATGAATATACATTGAAGTTGACAAAGGGTTAAAGAGAAGTCTAGATCTATACTATTGGAGTTGGGTGGTGCTTTCAAAAACCCCATTGTTCAATCCATCTTCCAAAATATTCATTAACGGATTGGCAGATGTGGGATCAATGTTTGGTACGGTTGTCAAAGAAGCACAAATGAAACATCTTTTTAAATATTTAAATTAGACAAAAATTATATTAATGACCTTGCATAGGTCTTACATGACAAGGTAAGTTTTATAGCAAGAAAATTGTGTTGCTTACATGACTTGGATTTGCTTCAAAAGCTATTGAAACCCTGACTTTGAATTATTATGCTTTATCTTTATCCCATCCTTGCAATCGATCCAAATGGAGGGAAGAGGGAGAGAGCCATGGAAAAAGACTAGTAATTTTAATAAATTTCTGATCTTAAAAAAAATAATTACCTTTTCACTACTTATTTGAATTTTCAAGAACTCAAAATTTCATTTCATTCATTAAAAGATAATTTAAATAATAAAATTAGAAATAAATGAATATAAAAAAGGATGACATGACTAAAAAGAAGGTATCATGTTGTACATTAAATAATTCATCTGATTTTCATGAAAATCTATCCATAGTAAAATGAAAAATCACTACCCTTTTATGGTTCTCTAAACAAACTGAATTTCACATGAGTAGCTCAAAAATCAAGTATACTTCGATTTTTATTTTTTTTTCTTTTCAAATCACAAACACAATTTATTTATTTTTAATAGTCTCCCAATTACTTCTAAAAAACCATCTATTTCTGCCTTTTTTTATTACATATATTTATCTCTTATATATATATATATATATATATATTATTATATAACTTGACCCCAAATATTAAATCTTCTAAAAATGTTATTTAATTAATCCCAATCATTATTATATTTTTAACAAAAAACAAACTTTTATATTATTAATGATTATGTAGTCGCAACAAATTAAAGTGAATTCTTTTAATTTTGGGATTTGGGTTCGAGTTTAAGATATAACTTAGTTATCTATAATTTGGAATTTACAATATAGAATATAAATTTCTAGTTATTTATAGTTAGCTATATATTTAAAAATAACAATTAAATAACATTTTAATTATTTATGGCGAGTTAGTATTTATAAATTAAGTTAAAATAACTTTATTTAAATAAATAATAATAATATATAAAACAACTAATTTAATATTTATATATATTATTATTTTTAACTCATTACAAATTGGTTTGCTCCATTTCTAATATATTTATTACATTATATTTTGTAATTGTGCACCAAAAGTAAATTAAACAATATATTATAAATATAAAAGCCAATTACAGATTTATTCAAAAAAATCTCTTGGTTACCATGAGTGAAATCTATTATCATTATCATTTGTCGACAAGCAGAATTCTCAGTAAATTTATTTAGACGCCAAATTTATTATTAACGGGCATGATATTCCACATATAATTATTTATAAAAAATAATTTAATTTTCACCTGCCTCAACGTAGGTGTTATTCATATATTGATATGACGTTATATTGTAATCTCACAAAGTTAGTTCTCTAGTAATGTGTTGGCTCTAAAATCAGCCCTACGAATTCGTAACAACTTGGAACATTTTGTTGATAAATAATTAAATTTTGTTGAAATATTATAAAACTAGTTCACCCAATTAAAGATGTGATTAAAGATAAGTAAAGGGGCTCTTATGTGAAAATATTTATATATATATATATATATTTATTTTTATAAAAATTTGATTTTAATAGTAGTTCATATATATCTTGTTATTTAGGGTGCCATAGTGTATATCTCACAAGCCCGATTTAAAATATACAAATAATTACATTGATTTATATGAATAATAAACAACACCTAATATTCAACTATTTAACATAGAATTTAGAAAAATATAAGCAAAGACTTATTTGTATCGACGATATTTCTTACTTGTGCTTTTGGAGTTGAATGCTCTTTTGAATTCTGTTAATCGCAACAAATATTTTAGGGATGACTCTCCACCCAACAAGGTTCAACTGCATATAATCTTTCTACAATTGGCCACCCCCAAGCCCTTAATCAATTTAATACTCTTAGGGAACCTTTGTCTCGCAACACTTTTCCCTCAAGAGAATGATGAATCTCATCTTTCTCATCTTCCATGTGTCAACATGCCACTTTTATTTATTTATTTTAGGT
>APFE031522005.1:0-13130 GCA_000404065.3 Pinus taeda | reverse complement strand
CCTCTCTATCTCTGGCTTCCTCCCTCAGTGTCTTTCCTTTTTCCCTCCCTCTCTTTCCCCCAACAACTCCATCTCTCTCTATCTTCCCCTTCTCTCCCTATCTCTCTACTCTCAGATTCTCTCTCTTCCCTCCTCTCCTCTCTCTCTCTCTTAATCTCTCCCTTGTGACTCTATTTCTCTCTCCACATCTATCTCTCTGTTTCTTTGTTCTTTCCTCCATATCTCTCCCCCTACAACTCCATATCTCTCTCCCTCTCTCATCTCCTATCTCTCCCACCTCCTTCTCTCTATCCCCCATCACTCGCTCTCTATCAACCCTTAGCTTTGCCATTATCTCCATCCCTCTCCCTCCATCCCCCTCTCTCTTAAATTTGATCGCATTGTATTGTGTTTAAGAAGGAATCAAAATTTAAAAAACTCAATAGGTTGTAAAAAAATTTAAACATATATTTTGGATCAATGATGTTAAAGAAAATAAAATAATGAAAAACTTTAAAAAATCATGCACTTTTTTCTTCTATTTTTGTTAGTCACTTTGCCTCCTCTTATTTCTTGGATCCTTAGTTAAGATGGATCTATGCTAGTTCTATAATATATTATTATATTAATAAATTCCATTGTCTATATTTAAAGTATCTGTTATTTAATTTCATTAAAACCTTGATTAAAGTTTATGCACATATTTTTATAGTTTAAGAGGTTTTTAAATATATCTCAAAAGTTAAATTATTATCCCGTTCTCTAGATTCAATTAAAAAATGTTGTAAAATTAAATTAAAATAAAATATTTTATAAAATATTTTGAATGTGAAATAAGTTATGGTTTTGGGCATGTGGTATTGATAAACCATGGTATTCATTCATGGTATTGTAACAAAGCTTATTTACAAGTTAATTATATCGATGGTAGAGTGGGGGTGCATATCTATCGTTAAGAATATTGTCATATTGTTATAAAATATTTTGATTGTGAAATAAGTTGTGCTTTTTTGGCATGTGGTATTGATAAGCCATTGTATTAGCCCATGGTATTGTAACAAATCATATTTATAACTTCATAATATCAATGCCAAAGTGGGGGTGAATATCCATGGTTAAGAATCTTTTCATATTATTATAAAATATTTTGAATTTGAAATAAGTTATGTTTTTTGGGCATGTGATATTGATAAGCGATGGTATAGTAACAAAGTCTATTTAGAGGTTAATAATATCCATGATAAAGGTGGTGAATTAAGAATCTTGTAATATTGATATAAAATATTTTGGTTGTGAAATAAATTATGGTTTTGAGCATGTGGTATTAATAAGCCATAGTATTGGTCCATGGTATTGTAACAAATCATATTCTCGAGTTAATAATAAAATCAAAATATAACAAATTGAATTTTACTTTTTTTATTGCTTTAACTTTTTATTATTAATTGAACCAACATTTAAATGCTTACACTCATCCCTATCCTAAAGTTTATATATATATTTTTAATTTTAACCTTTTGTTTATTACTTTTAATTTTTTATTATTTTTTAATTTTGCCAATATTTAAAATTGTTTATATAGTGACATTACATTGTCTCTTTGGTTCAAAAATACTTACTTTTAAAACAAATTATTTTGAGAAGCAATTTTATTTAGACGAGGTTGGCCATGAAGTTTGTGTAGATATATAAACTTAAAATAAATTGCAATATATATATAAGAGAAACTAACATAGAAAAAAAATTAAAGTGGCCAAAAGTTCGGACCTCAAAAATAAAATAAAAATAAAAGTGACATTTTGAAACCAATAACTTGAAAATAATGTTTATAAACCCATTCCGGTGCCCACGCCCATGCCCATAGCCAGTCTTCGCGGGTGCAAACCAAGACGGTTCTAGCGGACGCTCACAACGACATGGTGTCCACTTAAATATTGCCGACATACCCCCTTACATTTAGTAAATACAAGTACTATTCATGTACTTGTATTTAGAAGCTAGGGATCTTTCTCTCATCATTGATTTCACTCATCTTCACCCATTGGACTCGGGTAAACTATAACTAAAACTTTCGCCAAGTTTGGAAATATGGCTGGATCTTCATCATCTTCTTCAGACCACGCCTCTAATTTTATAGATGGAAATATCGTTTCTTTCAATTCGTCAGACGACGGACGTGCAGAAGTTCTGAAAATAGGAGTTCCGCGGTGGACTAGAAAAGCAGAAAGGTCTTCTTTGATGGGCCAACATAATAATACCACCTATAAGCAGAAGCGAAAGGGGATAAATATTGGAGCAGGTGAGTTCGATGAAATAAGTGGTCCGAAATTTAGGGCTCCAACGAATTCAGAAAGTTATTTCCAGATTAAAAGTGGGAATGAGGCACAATTGTCTGTAATGATTGGAGCCGAGGAAGCGTCTATGGAATGTGGTTGTTGTTATTGGCCATATCGATCTGAATGTCCAAACCCTAAATGTTTAGTCGCTTCATGTATTGAATGCAAGAAGGTGAGTCACTGCTGTTCGTAGGGCAGTAGAAGAGAGTAACATTTGCCACGCGGAGTTAATCAAGACGTCTGGATGCAATAAAGTGTTACATTTGCAGACAGACAGTTTCGTATTCGGATGAGTCGCGTCATTTTTGCAATTGTCCTCGATACAGTGGAGCGCCGGGGAAACCTTGTGAAGTATGCAACAGGTGTAGCTATATAGAGAATGAGATCGAAGATAATGCGGCTCTGGCGGCTAGGGAGGAAGCATTGAAGGAATTGATAGACAGCAAAACTGAGTTGCTTGATGTGGAAATTGGGCCTCCCCTAAAAAGGCGAAGACGACAACGTCAAACTGATTTGCTTGACGTGGAAATTGGTCTTGCGGTTACAACCTCCCGCAGAGCAGCAGTGGCATCGTATACAAGGTTTGCCTCGATACGGAATTACACCTCTACCAGAATTCCAAGCACACGGTTATCGACGTGCAAATATGGCCGTAATTGCACCACCACGTACACCAGAATTCTTGAGATTTGGTGAGCATAAAGGAAACATGGTTGTACCTCAAGCGTTACGTCAGGCAGAATTCTTCAGATTTGGTAATCATCTGGCAAGCGTGGGTGTACCTGCAATGTTACCTTCGCAACAATTCTTCAGATTTGGCAATCAAGTCCCAAACATGGCTGTACGTGCACCGATATCCCCGCCCGAATTCTTAAGATCCGCTTATCAGGTTGCAAACACAGCTGTATCCCCATCAGATTTCTTCAGTTTTGGTGATGTCAATCAAACTCTATATCAAGTTGCAAACGGTGTTGTACGGCCGCCGGACTTCCTCATATCTGATAATGGTTACCAGCAAGAAAACATGGCTATACATCAACTCCTACCAACCACACAATCTTTCAGACTGGATGATCACCATCAAAACATGGGCATCCCTCCACTGCTGCGTCCCCAAGACGACTTCAGAATTGGTTATCAGCTTCCAGACATATCTGTACCTCCACCGTTACCTTCATCTCATTTCTTCAGATTTGGTCATCATGATCACCTGACAAAACGTGGCAGTACCTCAACCAAATTTCATTGAACATGGGATTGAGCTTGCCAACGGTGATTTAAAAGCTCAAGAAGATCCGGCCGTGATGAGCAATTGGTATCCATGTGGCATTTAGATATAACTAGCTATACAGTAATAAGTTCTCTTAGCGTTTTTTCACACAGATAATGACAGAATTCAGTTGTTAAGCGAATTTTAGCATTAGAATTAAACTATTGTTATCGTTGGCTGTCATTTAGTTTTTGAAATAAACTATTGTTATAGTTGGATGTCAATTAGTTTTGAAAAAAAATATGCAGTATCCATTTATCTACAATTAGTTTTGAAAAAAAGTATGCAGTATCCATGTTATCATTTGAAGTTATCATTTTCTATTAATGCTTTGATTGCAAATGTATGATTGCAAATGTATGTAATATTTTGAGTATTAATCTTATGTTGATGAAGCAAATTAGCCTGTTGGTACTATATTTTTGCACATGCACACAGAGAGAGAGCGAAGCTTCACATGGGATTCACCACAAGACTAGAACTTGGAAACCATCAAGGACGAATGTGGACAACTTGAACATATCTCGTAGTGATACTACGAATCTAGGTGGTGCAGTTTTCCAATGAGTTGGGTGATAATCTTTGGATCTGCATATGGTTGGGTGGAAATCTTTGGATATTCTTAGTTTCACTAGATGTCTTCTTTCTCACAAATGAGTACTTCATATCTGCATTGTTTTATATAATTTCTTATTTAATTTAATGGTGTTTGGATGCAAATACTTTCTAGCTTAAGTTTAGTGAAATAATATTCTTGAAGTATTATTTAAGTGTTGTGTATTTGTTATAGCTTATGTTAACATTTATATGATTTATCGGTCAATATGAGGGTGTCCTATGTTGGTTGCTTTCATAACTCTCAATATCTGTCAATAAGAGGTTAGAATTTTAGAGATTGGAGCTTTCATAACTCTTCTCTAATTACTTTATGGGAATGTTTGATCCCACCTGTGAAGCTCTGATGTGACTGTAACATGGTCATGGGAGACCCAAAGGACCAAGGATGTACAATAGATTGAGCATCCAAGTGTTAAGGAGTAGTTTAGAGGAAGGAGACATCATAACTTAGTTACTTTAGCAGTTTGGAAAATTTAAGATGGAGGGATCTTCTGAGGGAGTGTGTAGGACCTAAGTGTTGTGAATACATTACGTTGGAAGTGATTCAAAGGTCATAATTTCATAACTTCTCTGTAACCAAGTTGTGAGAAAGTTTTGGTGCCTAGGAGCTCCGATGTTGGTGGCTCTTGGTTATGGAAGCCCGAAAGAGTCAAGGATGTGAGCTATAACACAAAAATATAGGCCCTCGACAAGGGCCTTAAGGCATTAGGACTTTAATATTATGCCCCCGGTCATGACACTCCTTCCTATGGAGAAATGTGATAAAATGGCTAAGCACAAGGAGTTAAAAGAAAATTGGATTTTACAATTTCATAAGGTCCTTTTAATAAAAGATATGAAATAAAAGGGCTTTGATAGTTTACCACAAAGGAGTATTGAACATTGGATGGATGGGTAGCTGGGACAAAGGAGTTCATTGATGAAGTTAATGGTGACTATGGAGAACACTGTGTAAGGGTGACAAGGACTAGGATTCTTAGGGAAGAATTATTGGACTTGTCTTCATTTTGAAAGAAATCCATCTCTCATCTCTCATGCACCTCTTTTAGAAATCATTGAACAATAAAGAAGCAATGTAGAAGTATAGTCAATCTCTATGAGCCATGAATAAGGATGGGGAGTCTCATTGGAGTCTCTACGTGGACTCAGATTAAATTATCAGCATGGAGAATAAGAGAGTGAGATAATGAAGTGAACGGAGACCAATCTCATGTTTTAATGCAGTGGAATGATTTATGAAAAGAGAGGCAAAAAAAGAATGAAGTACCATGCCAGGAGTACACTCTGCTCAGTGTAGACAGTGAAAACACTGTGCTCACTGTAGCATACAAACAAAACTCAATATTTCTATTGAGAAAATGGGGAATACAGTATTTTCCTGTATCTACTAAAGAGATTAGAGAAATGTGTGTGAAAGTTCAACAAATAGAACAAGTGTTGAACTAAAGCAAAGTAGTGCAGAAAGCTTGTGAAATAGGTGGTCAAGAGGTGAGCACATGCAATTTAGTGTAGAAGAATGAGTATAATGTGTTGCAAAAGAGTGAGAAGAGGATAGTGTGTTGTTGTGTGAGGCAGAGAGACCCTGTGGAATAGTAGCAGATCAAGAGTAGAATACTAAGTGAATTAGATTGGTATTTCTTTGTATATGTAACTGCCCTTGTTTATAGTTTGAAACTTGCATGAAAGGTAAAACAATGGCTAGAGTATGTAGTGGCTTGCATTCATAAGAGGTTCATGCCTCTTGGCAAGTGGGTGCATTCCATTTTAATGGGACAAGTGCCTCCTAATAGTGGGTTTTCGCAAAAAAAATGTTGTAATTAAGTAGGTGCTTGATTTACATCATAATAAAAAATAGATTGGTGGTTTTTTTGCTTTGGGTCCATGTAAAAATATCAATGTCAATATGTGTATGTTGCTCATGTGATGGATTGTATGTACATGTGATCCACGTGGATATTCGTGGCCACCCACCAATTCCACTTGGACCCCAACCATTGTTTCCTTCATTTTTTCGGTTTCGTTATTTGCAACACAATTTACCATTTTTGGCAGTTTTTTTAGGTCTTGAACTTTTGGAGCCGTTTTGAGGCCCTAAACGATGTTTTTTGAAAAAAATGGGACAACTAGTGGTGCATGAACTATTTTGTTCCTCCCGAACTTGTATTCCTCAGATATATCTTTGTAACGAGCTATTGTGTGCGTCAAATGGAGATGGTACGCCAACGTTACGACCCCGGGAAATTCATGTACCAATTTATTCAAAATGGGGCCCATAGTTTGGTGAATCATCTCGTAGAGTTAGAGTTATGGATGATTAGGGTTTTACATTACTTCTCAATAATAAATAGTCCTTCGTGCCTCTTTGTAAGAAAGTTTTGAGGCATGTTGCCACCACATCTCTCCTCAGAGATAAGTTACCATTGCGTGAGATAGTTTATTTCCATTTTTGTTTGTAAGCATATTTCAGTATTTTACATTAATGAAATGAAGTGTTATTTTTGTTGTATCTTTGTATTGATGGTTATCTTTGTAATTTTTTTTGTTCCTATTTGAATTTGGAACAGTGGTGTCAGATTGGTATGTTGTTTCTCTGTTTTTCTTTGCATGTCCCTAACAAGGTCGAGATATAATGGGTTAGAGCTTGAACTGGTCTAACCTTTTCAAGACCAGCCTTGCAAATCCCGACGTCCTCCCATGGTAGATCAAAACAAAGATGAGGGGGTAGGAGATATTATCAAAATATTTCTCGAAGAGACCCTTGAGCGACAAAGGAATGTGATGACGGACAACTTTGCCCAGATCCTTCAGCGGCTTCTTAGGGGTGACACATCTACTTCTAGCAGCTACTCTGGAGGTGCCACACCATTTAAGGTACATGTTAACTTTCAAATTCCCATATTCGAGGGTCAAATAGGTGTAGATGCTATAGATAAATGGTTAAATCTGCTAGAAGGGTATTTTTCTATTGATGATTTTTCTAGCTGGGAAAAGATTACATTTTCTCTTCTCGAATCCGCCACCCACATCAAGGACTCGTGGGAAACTTACTATGAGCAGAAGGATGAAAGTATGGCCTCAATGTTTTCAGTTGCACCTAGTTGGAATTTATTCTAGAATGCCATCAAGGAGTAGTACTACCCTATCAAAAGCTACGAGGATAAATATGTAAAGCGGAACATGCTATGAAAAGGAACTTTCCAAGATGTTCCGGAGTTTACCAATATTTTTCATACCCTTCGCACAAAGTTGGGTATCATGAATTTTGAGCTACATGTGGTTCTCGAATACCATGGCTGCCTACATGGGTACATCGAGGACGAGATGGAGATATTAGACGTCCCCTCCCTTAGCACAGCCTACTGATTCATTGTCAAGATCAAGAAGAAGTTTAAAGAGAACAAGCAAGACTTTGGATCTACAAATCTGAAGAAAGGGAAAGGCACCCCCAAACCATTGAATAAAGTATAAAGCCAAGGCGGAGTGGCCCAAAACAACCCTCCAAAGCCATAAGCAGAGAACAACACCGTGAAGTTGAAGAAGGACACAAGAAAGTGGTGTGAGTTCCATAAGAGCTACAATCGCAACATAAGTGAGTGTCAGGAGAAGCAGTCATTAGTGGTTGAGCTAAAGTCTTCAAAATCAGATGCATGTTTAGACTTTAATTCAGAAGCTGATAAGAGGAATGAGAAAGGGAACCAAATTATTGATGTGGAGAGCAATCCCACTATTGCCACCGTGAACATCCAAAAGGAGGAACCCGTAGATCTAGAGGAGGAGGAGCTACTCTTCCACTCCTAGATGTGGATAAAGGGCTCCTCGCTACAGTTCATTGTCGACAACGGAAGCAAATAGAACCTCATTTTAGTAGAGTTCATGAAGCGGTTGGGCTTACTGACCCGAGCATATGAACAAATGTACACCATTGGGTGGCTTCACCAAGGACAATGTCACCTTCCATACAACATCAAGCCCTTCATTGATGTTTGTGATGTATTATTAGGCAAATCATACCTATGGAACAACATGTTGTATATGAGTTAATGCCTTGTAATATTATTGTTACTTTGGGAAATAAGTTGTACAGGATACTAGAGGTAGCACAACCTACTGCAAAACAATGCAATAAGCTCATTTCCAAAATTGGGAAATTTGTTTTCCTCATGATACACCCTCTAGGAAAGAAGAAGTTGGTGGCCACTACCTCTAGACAAGACCCCTCCACATGACAACTATAGATGGACAGGTCATGCAGGAGTATGAGGACATCTTCACCTCCCCCGTAGGGGCTCCTCTGCATTGTCAGGTGAAGCACTCCATCGATTTGAGCATAGGTGTCCTGCTTCCCAATGGACCTATCTATAGGTGTTTCATTCTAGAGAACGATGAAATCAAAAGGAAAATTTAGGAGCTATTGTAGAAAGGTCACATACAACCGAGTTGATCGCCCTGTGGGACCCTATTCGTATTGGTATAGAAAAAGGATGGGACTTGGAGACTCTTTCTGGAATAGGTACCCGATCCCATGGATTGATAACCTTCTAAACCAAATTAAGGTGAAAAATATTTCAACAAGATCAATTTGAAGTTAGGATATCATCGAGTACAAATATAACACTCCGATGTGTGGAAAACTACCTTCAAAGCCAAGGAGGGCCTTTTCGAATGGTTGGTTATGCCTTTCAGGTTGATGAATGCTCTTGGAACCTTCATGAGGCTAATGGATGACATCTTGTGGCCATTCAACAACTCATTTGTGATGACATCCTAATATTGAGCTAGAGTTTGGAAGAGCACCTGCACTACATCCAACAGGTTCTCGAACACTATGGCAACACAACTTATGTACCAATTTGGAGAAATGCACTTTTGGCATGACCCAAATTCAGTATCTGGGATTCACTATTGATGAGTAGGGGGTACATGTGGATCCATCCAAGATCTAAGTCATTTAGGATTTTCCATCTCCAACCACTCTCATAGAGCTCTACAACTTTCTAGGTCTTGCGAACTTCTATCGTAGGTTTGTGTTGGGATTTTCTCATATCACTTAGCCCTTGAGTCAAGTCGCCAAGAGAGGAGTGAAAGAAAAATTATTTTGGTTTGAAACTAAACATAAGGCATTCACAAAGTTGAAATATCACTTGTTCTCAGCAACAATGCTCACATTATCATACTTGCAACAGCCCTTTGAGATCTATATAGATGCCTCTGACTATGCTATTAGGGCAGTCCTTACTCAGCACATGCATCGAGTGGCATATCACAGTGAGACATTTTTCGACATAGTCCAGAAGTATCCCACTTACGACAAAGAGATGTATTCCATTGTGCAGACAATCTGGTAATGGAAGCATTATATTTTGGGGAAGGAAACTCATCCACACATACCACCGGGCCCTACAGTTCAGACAAATACAAGGGAATTTGTAGAACAATCGCCATCAAAGGTGGTCTACATACCCGCAACAGTTCCATTTGAATATCAAGTATAAGAAGGGAAGCACCAATAATGTTGTATACTGCCTCAGTTGGCCATCAATCATGGTGTTAACCATCGTGCTCAACTCTTGTGGGCACGAGACTTTTGATTGGCCACTTCTCTACAAAAGCGACCTGGAATTCAGCCACACCAAACACTCTTTGAGGAGAAACATGTTCCATATTTTCACCTTCAGGATTGCCTGTTATGCCACCGAGGTCACCTTTTTGTTCCTTCAAGCCAGTGTGCCAAGATGATTTGGGAATTTTAGGGTTGAGAAAACAGTGGTAGTATTGCATAAGTATTTCTATTGGTCGAATCTTCAGTGAGATGTCTTGAAGTACATGAGATCCTGGACTCCCTACGCCATTGCCAAACTAACCATGAAGAAGCAAGGCCTCTATATTCTGTTGCCTACCCCTAGTCAACCTTGGGAATCCATCTCCATGGATTATATGCCAGGCCTTCCTTCTACTAAGCATGGAAATGATTGTGCTATTGTTGCTACTGATAGGTTCTAAAAAATGGCCATTATGGTGGCCTGCAAGTACAATATCACAGCAGAAGCCATTGCTAAACTCTTCCTTGAACATTTGTGGGTACACTTTGGGACCCCACAGTCTATCATCTCAGATCGAGACAACAAGCTCCTCAGTACATTTTGGTCCAGTCTTTGGTCGATGGACACCAAACTCATTAAGTCCACAACCTTCAATCCCAAACTGATGACCAAACAGAGGTTGTCACCAGGATGATCGTACACATTCTATTCATGTACAACTCAAAGCATTCATGCACATGGGATGAGAGCCTTAGCTATGTTCAGTACAACTATAACCAGGTTCTCTATAGCTCAACTAGCCACAACCCTTTTTAGGTAGGCTTGGGATTCTAGCCACTATGTTCCATTGGTGTGGCCATTCCATTTGTAGCTACTCAGGAAGATTTAGCTTATGTCTAATTTGAAACAAATAAGTCAAACCACTTCATTTCACACATCCAAAATATTCACCAATAGGTCCATGAAATTATGGAGAAATCAAATGGCAAGTACACGCAGCGACATGATCAACATTGGGTGCCACACAAGTTTCTGGTGGGAAACAAAGTCTAGTTGCATTTGCAAAATGGACATGTTATTGGAGCTTATCGGAAACTCAAGCAACTCTGATATGGTCCTTACACCATTACCAAGGATGTAGGAGATAATGAATTTGAGCTCAACATTCCCCCATTCCTTGGCCTGCACCAAATGTTCAATGTGCACCACCTTCGACCATACTTTCCACCATTACTAGACACATCCAACATTGCAGAACAATTCACAACAATAGAGTTAAATCCAGATTGCATGGAACAAGCTACAATTGATCGGATCATGGACACGCAGATCAAGCACACATGCCAACACAAGATCCAACTGTATGTAGTTGTCAAAGTAGTCCAACTCCTTCACCAGGGCAAGTGGCTCACTAGGGACCAATATGAGCAGAAGATTCCTCATCTCATGGAGGAACTGAACCTAATGGGGAACATTGCTTCGTAAGAAGGGAGGAATGATCTAGGTGGATTTTGGTGACTGCCCGCCAATTCCACATCGACCCCCACCATTTTTTCTTTCAGGTTTTCAGTTTCCTTATTTGTAGCACAATTTAATATTTTGGGTAGGTTTTTGGCTCCTAAACTTATGGATCTATTTGGAGGCTGTAAACAATATTTTTTGGGAAAACTTGGAGAAACATGTGTCAAACGAAGATCATATGCCAAAGTTATGACCCCAAGAAGTTGATGTACCAATTTACCCAAAGCAAGGGCCATAGTTTGGCCATTCATCTCCTTAGGTTAGGGTTTTTGATGTTTATGGTTTTCCATTATTTCTGAAACATAAATAGGCCTTCTAGCCTCATTGTAAGACAATTCAAAGGCATATAACTGTCACATCTCTCCTACCATCGCCTGAGCTAGTTTATTTCCATTTTTGTTTGTAAACATATTTTAGTATTTTACATTAATGAAATGAAGTATTACTTCTATTATACCTCTGTATTTATGGTTATCTATATAGTTTTTTCATTCCTATTTAAATCTACATCAACTTGTGAATGACTTATGTTGTTGATCATCTGCATTTTGTATGAACTATTTCAAAATTAACTAACCATAGTGAAATTAATTAAAGTCTTATACTTAAAATTGAAATAACTTCACTATTACTGATTCAACCCCCCCAACTAAGTCATTATTACAATAATTGTTAGTAGAGGAGAGTCCATTCAGGAACAATCTAACCACTTAAAGGTAGATTCATAAGGAATTATGTCTAGGAAAGAGAGTCAAGATTCTTACTCAAGCAAGATAAGTAGTCATTGATGGGACAAACTATGCCTTCTGGAAAGTTAACATGGGAGCCTATGTTATGTCTCTGGGAGTATATTATTGGAGCTATTTAATAGTAGATTATGATGTCCTTAATGTCCCTACCACTTATGTAGATGGTAATAAATTGTATGGAAATAATGCTAATGTCAATAATTCCATTCTTTATGGTCTTCATCAATCTGAAATCATAAATTTTATGCATTGTAAGCCTACCAAGGAAGTGTGGGTGAAACTCAATTAGAGACATGAGGCTGATGACAAACTGGAGCAGGCCAAAATTCAAACCTTTAGAATGAGGTTTGAAAGCTTAATCATGAGTGAAGAAGAAATCATATTAAAATAGTTTCTTAGAGTTGATGAAGTAACCAATATGATTAGATAACTTGTTGAGGAAGTCAAGGAAGATATGATTTTTCAAAATATCTTAAGATCCCTACCCATGATATTTAATGCCAAAGTCTCTACTATTGAAGAATGGCTAATTGAAAGAATCTCAAGATGGATTAGCTTCTTGGTACTCTGACAACCTATGAGATGAGAGCAGGAAGACAGAAGTATAAACCTAGGAGGCAACATTCAAAGTCTCCAAGAAGACCAAGGAGCACAAAGGGAAACCAAAGAGGATAGTTGAACACTAGAGTTGGAGAATGAAAAATCATTGGACGATGATTCATATAAGTATTTACTCCAAGAAAGACAATATTATTGACTCTGAAGAGGAAGAATAAGAAGGAGTAGTTGAATTTGAAGGGGAACTCATCAATTCTCTTAATAAGAAGGAGTAGTTGAATTTGAAGAAAAACAAGGAACATGTGAGAAACTAGAAGAAGAGAACAAGCAATTAGAATATGAGTTTTTCAAGGTAAGTAAGCAAACAATCTTAAAAACATTAAAGATGATATTTTTTCCATGAAATTCAAACTTGAAGAAGTTCTTCAAGGTTTGATCCACGAATGAGAAGAGAAATATCAGAGCCTTGAGGTAGAGGTAATCTCTCTTAGAATGAATTTTGGGAAAATGAATACTGAGAAAGGCATAAATAAAAATTTTCTAGAAGGATCAAGAAATA
>APFE031522003.1:355724-379718 GCA_000404065.3 Pinus taeda | reverse complement strand
CATCTTGCATAAGGACTCCACCAAGTCCTCTCTTGCAAGCATCTGTTTATAATACAAACTCGTTGTCCAGATCTAAAATATGTACCATTGGTGCATGTGTCAACAACTTCTTAAGCTGCTCAAAGCTAGCCTCACACTCCTTTGTCCATTCGAAATCTTACCTTTCCTCTGCAATGTTGTGATAAAATAATCAATCTATGAGAATTTCCTAATGACCTTCCTATAGTAGCCTGCCAACCCCATGAAGGATCTCACCTCATCCACATTCTTAGGAGATACTCACTCCATGATGGCTCTTATCTTCTCTAGATCTACAGAAATTCCCTCCGTGGAGACAACATGCCCCAAGTAATGCACCTCAATCTGAAAGAAACTACACTTGCTAAGCTTAGCATACAATTGATGCTTCCTCAACAACCTCAATATTTTTGCTAAATTCTCGGCATGCTCTTCCTCATTTTTAGAATATACCAATGTATCATCAATGAACACAATAAAAAACTTATCCAAATATGGACGCAACACACTATTCATCAAGCACATAAATGTAGCTGGAGCATTAGTTAAGCCAAATGGAACTACAACAAACTCATAATGCCCATACCTAGTCCAGAAAGTTGACTTGTAAATGTCCTCTTCTTTGATGCGTACCTGATGGTATCCAAATATCATATCGATATTTAAGAACATTGTTGCTCCCTTCAACTGATTGAACAAGCCATCAATCCTCGGTAAAGGGTACCTATTCTTGATGGTCACTTTGTTCAACTGCTTGTATTCAATGCATAATATGAGGGTTCCATCTTTCTTCTTTATGAACAACATTGGTGCCCCCAAGGTGACACACTTGGCTTAATGTATCCCTTGTCAAATATTTCCTTCAACTATAGCTTTAACTCAACCGACTCAGGTGTGAGGTGCTTTTTATGTTGGAGTTTCCCCTAGCACTAAATCAATAGAAAATTCTACCTCCCTATGAGGTGGAAACTCTAAAATATCCTCAAAAAATACATCCTAAAACTACTGCAAAACTGGGTACCTTCTCAACACATGTGCAACCTCAACTTCCTTACCCTTGTCACTAGAAATGTGCAGTACAAATAACATACACCCTTTCCTGTGACTACACTTTCCTTGCATAGTTGTCCCCATCCTAACTAATGTGGATTTCTTCTTACCCTATTACTCTTAGTTCCCCATTGCAATTAACACTTTCAATTGATTTTTCATAACAGTCTACCTTGGTTCAGTGAAGGTACAACCAATCCATGCCCAACAACGTACTGTATGATCCCAAGGTAATACATTCATATTTTTTGTGGTAGGAATACCATTTAAATTAAATGCACAAACTCTTACCCAATTATGAACTCGCTTCTTTGTATTTGTGGCCAACTGCACTAACCAAGGCTCTGTATGCAATTCCTTACTCAAACCACACCTATCCACCAAGTCAGGACTAACATAACTATAATTAGATCCAAGGTCAATCAAAATAGAAATAACTTGATCACAAAGCTTACTGTCCATCTCAATGATAGATGCTTGGTGTTCTACCTACCTATTTCCACTATTTCATAGATACGAGGAATACTCTTCCCTACATCTCTAACAGTATGTGCCTCCTATGCATTGTATATCTTAGGCCTACCACCCTGATGTTACAAACAATCTCTCCTAAGGTGCTCCTCTCCACATGTCCAGCATTCCAACCGACCAGTGCCCTCACCTCTATGTTGTTGTTACGACCCATGTCCCTGTTTAGCTACATTGAACTTCTTTTGCGGTGCCATATTTTCTTTCCCATCTGTGTTCTAAGGCCTTGTTCTCTTAGGCTGCCATTTACGTTTACATTTATCCTTCCCATTCCATCCTTGTTGAGATTCATTCTTATGCTTTGATTGTTCATATCACTGCTTCAATTTCCCAATGAATTCCTCAAGTGACTGAGGCTCATCATACTCAATCTGATCTCTAAATGTTAATGGAAAACCACTGAAAAATATTTGAACTTTAGCCTTCTCATCTATAAAATATGGTACATACCTCAATATCTCTAGAAACTTGGTCATGTACTCTTCATCTGTCATTGACTCCATCTTTAGCTCATAGAATTCTTTGACCTTACTATCGTAGTACCTCTCTGACAAGTACTTCTTCTTGAAAAGACTCTTGAACTCTCGCCAACTCAAGTCATCCATCCTGATGACTCTGACCCGCTTAACATCTTCCCACCAAATGTTTGTTTTAACTTTCAAGCTGAAGATAGTGATTCTAGCCTTCATGTTATTTGTGTACTCATGCAACTCAAATAATTTGTTGATCCCAAGTATCTAAGCCTCTGCATCTTCCAGCTTCTTCACATCTCCATCAAAAGTAGTTGGCTTCGCTTTCCTAAACTCATCTGGAGAGTGTCCCCTATCATTCCTCCTATATGGATGATAATGATGACGATCATGATGTCTGTCATAACCAGAACTAGAATAGTAAATGCACTCATCACCCCTCCTATCCAGAGTCTCCAAGAACCTGCAATCTCTGACTATATTGGATCTATCTGACATGGGTCTACCATGAGACCTACTTCCATATGCTCCATTAGTTTTTTCCTCTTGTCCATGGTTGATCCGAAGTGGCCCTTGTCGCTGCAATTCTGACAAACTCTGAAGAAGTATAGAATTATCCTCTACATGCTTCTCTTGTTCCTGTATGATCCTGTCATTATCCTCCTTACAACTCTTTATTTCTTCCTTTAAGATTTTCAATGTAACTTCCAAATCAAAAGAGTTCCCAACACCATACTGCTCTTCGGATTCATAGGGAGAATCATTGTAGTCAACCATCTTGCTATCCATTTGATATTTCTTTCCTATAATGCATAATCTGTCAGATAAACCAAATCACAATAAATAAATGTACCTTAGTATAATTTGGGTAAGTTACCTCATTTACAAGATCAAAAAAGCGGTGGGATACATGTATAACATAAACATAATAGCATATAGACATGCACAAATAAATGCATCAACACATAAACATCATTCTAGGTAGGCTCTAGTTATCAATGCAAGGCCATATCACCCATGCATGTTATGACCTCATGCATGACAACAACCATTACTCCATTGTACCCATTGCCACATGCAACTATCAACATGCATAAGCAATGCCTAATCAATTTACACATATAAATGCATGTAGTCGAGCATAAGTGATCAACTCTTGTAACCAAACCTACAAGACTGATACATGTAATCAAACATACAAGAATGCATATTAACATACAATGATGTAATCAAGTGACATATAACAATATATAACCAGTCATATACTCATGATGATGCATTCCACAAAATCAATCATCAAGTTCCTCATGACAACCTTACTAAAACCATGCTCAACATTATCAAAATGCAACAAGCACATGGAATGCAAGTGTGAGAGACACACATGCAACTGACATGCATGCATTACCAACACATAGCCCATCCAGTCTAAGGGGTGAACCATGCTCTGATACCACTTTGTAACACCCTCCTCCCACATCTACCCAAGTAACCAACCAACCAGGGTAAACATTCGGCAAGAGGCTACTATGATTGGACTTGACCTCTTATGTGACCTTAAATAAGTGGAATCAATAGAAACATAACACACAGGCATTCAACATCAGCTTCAAGACCCTCAGGAACCAATCCAACACTTTAGATAGCTTTCCCTTGTGTCCTACTAAATTTTTGATCATCTTAAGCCTCAGTCACTCTCATGCTATAGGCATGATAGCCAGAAACCCAAATTCGCTCTCACAGGCTTGCCTGCAAGTGTTCAAAGACTCATTTTACCAGTTCTATGCAAGCGTCCCCGGGATTTGAGCCACTTTTTCAGGCTGAGAGCCCAAGTCACTGCTCAGAATGGAATGATAAATTAGGAGCAGTAAAATAACATGGAAATAATGATGCAAAATCAATAAGTTAAACAAGACCTTAATCAAACCCCTACTAGCTATGATAGGCATTTAGTTAAACATATTGTAAACATGCAATCTACATGTGTAACCAACAGAATTAAACATAGGGATATCATACTTATTTGAGAATTGCTAAGAACCATTGTTCCCTCATGCCATTTGTTGCATTATCATCTATTAGGTCATAGATATATTATCCATTCATTTAGCAGCAATGCAATAGCTTAAATCGCAAGTGGGGGGTATAAGGCTAGTCAGAAATTGAAGAAGGGTAGGCTAGTCACAAGTCACAAGAGAGGGGCTAATTGCAAGTCATAAGAAAAGGTTGCTCACAAGTCACAAGAGAGGGGCTAATTGCAAGTCATAAGAAAAGGTTGCTCACAAGTCACAAGAGAGGGGCTAATTGCAAGTCATAAGAAAAGGTTGCTCACAAGTCACAGAGATAAGAAAGTCACAAGTCGCAAAGGAAAGCTAGTCACAGATTACAACTCATAAATTTACTTGATTTTCAATGGATCCAGTAAACGTGACTTACAATTGAAAAAGGAATGTTCTTTCATTAGTTGCGAGTCACCAGGTTAGAGGGTAGTTAAACAATCCATCAATCTTGCGAATGTGATATAGGACAAGGAGATCACAAAATCGTCAAACACAAGAAACAAGTGCAAGGGGAATGCCATGTAGATTAAGGACCATAACAATGGCTTGTAACAAAGGGTTTCATTAGGGGAATAATTCAATTGTAAATGAGAAAATTCATGGACAAAATGACGGTTTTAAGGTCAAATGGTTACTCTAGCTAGTGTGAAATTGGAACTAGGATTTGGGGTTTCAAATAGGCTTGAAAAGATATAGATCTGTGGAAAAAAAATGAAATGAGAAACCTGTGAGGCTAAATTTTGGATGATAGGCAAAAAAAAACATTGATCCCACTTGAAAAAGACATGGTTGGGACCATTAGCTATGTTGGAGAAATATTGAGAAGATATATATACTAGCTAGGCATGAACGCTCGACTTGTTAGTGAGGAGAAGGAGAGAAGAAGAGTGCATGAGGGTTACATATTATGGTAGGAGGGTAACTAAAATGTTTAGGTATATCATTCGACCATTAATAAAAGACAAAACACAATTATTGGAAGAGAATGTGTTACCTACCACATTAATCGTAACCGCAGTCTCTAGATGTAAGATTGGCTTGTTCCTCAAAGGAAAAGTTGCACAATGAGAAAGAGAGGAGGTTGAATTATTTATATATAATATCACAAGTGTGGCTTAAAATGAGGGGGTGTGATGAATGGACATGCTAGAAATCATGAAAAAACTTCATCATTGTGATGAGATGAAGTCGCAATTTAAGAATGCGACAAGGGGAGTTTGTAGTCACAAGTCACAGTTACAGTAGATAAGTGCAACCTCACTACAGAATGCGATCGCAATTTGTGAATTACGATAGGAGATGATTTTTTTAATCTTCCATTGCATATCTGATATGCAGTTATGTGATGCAATCAAAGACAAATTGAGGGAATGATAAAGAATTGGAAAAATCATAGGAAGTGTACTTGAAAAAGTTCGGACTCCAAATTTTGAAATTGTAGAAATTTGGGGTTTTTATAGCAGCTACAACATATACATATAATACAAGGCTACATATATGGAGTTGACATTATTGAATTCCACAATGTTATTTGATGAACCAAATGAAGAGGTGAAAACAAAAGTTACAAATATAATTCCTACAAGCCAATCTTAGATTGAACGAGGAATAGAGTATCTAGTCTTAAAAAAAAAAAAATGATTACAAGTACATTAAATGGAATTCATTGTTTAATAAATTTGAAGCTTAAAACTCTATATGGTGTAATAGATGGTTGTCTCGAGGTGCTATATTACTTATGGTCAATTTTGTTTTGGAGAGTACTCTTGTGTATTGTGTGAATGTCACACACATTCTGAAAGGAATTATTAAGAAAAATATAAAAAATTGTTTCATCTTTTTATGGAAATGGAAAATACCAAGGACTTTATTTAGCTTTTCCCAAGGGAAAATTCATAATTTTCATTAAAATAATAGTGAAAATTACATATTGTAGATGTTGTTTATAGCATATCCAAAAGATGATTGTTGATTGCATAATGATCATCTACATAGAATGTCTAGACATAATCCAAATACATAATTTATACAAAATTATTATCAAAGTGTCATCATAAAAAGCACTTATAAATATTTTTCCTACATAAAACATATAACATTTACCATATCATATATATTTGTGTGTGTGTGTGTGTGTGTGTGTGTCAATGGGTGTGACAAAAAATCAAAAAGATGAATATGGATGTGTTAATCACGATCTCCATCAGCTTATAGATGCTCCTCAAAATGACGGTGATAGTATTGGTAATGGTCGTTCCCATTTTTCTCTAATATCTGCCAAATCCCCCTTGCCTGCTACACGCCTTCTTTAGATAAATGATTGGAAATGTTGTTCCTTTCCTTGTAAATGTGTAGACAAGTAATAAGATCAAACTGCCCTTTTATCATCAGTACTTCATCAAAAAATTTCCTGGGTCTGTGCACATGACATGTAGATTGTTGGTTAAACCATTCAATAATTGCCCGTGATTCACCAAAAACTTGAAGTTCCCATCCCCCTTTTTCTATGGCAAAGAGGAGAAGTATTTTGAGACTATAAAGTTTAGAAAAATTGTTTGTTCGAGGCCCCAAGCCACATTTTATCTTATATAAATGACCATTTTTTAAGTATAGTTCAACACCTCCTCCACACATTCCATTTCGTGTTAAGCCATCAAAATATGCCCATGGCATAGATTGATCAATGTATTCAGCGACAACATATCGAGTTTTGGTTCTAGGCTCTTCTTCAGGAAGGAGATTATATATCGCCACAACATGTGCCCCAATCTATTCTGGATATATATCTTTATCTTGAAATAATTTACAATTTCTTCCAAACCAGATGCCCCAATAGATGAGCAGGGGGATGTTCCATAAATTGTTTAGAGAGGAATCACTCCACTACATCCTCCATGCCTTGCTAAAAGATTCTCCCTACCACCTAATACACACAGTTAAAGCCCGATATATCATATTCCATATATGCAATGTTATAGAACAAGATATAAGAAATTTTTCTACAGATTCCTCAGTGCCTTTACATAAGGCATACCAAGATAGACCATGATATGATCTCTTTTTTTTATTTCCATTTGTTTGGATTTATTTCCCAACAAACAGCATAAAAATAATCATCTTTTTGCTAGTCTTTTTATTTTCAATATAGGCTTCCACCACCATGACTGAACCTCAGGTTCTTTATCAGCATAAGAATATATATATCCTTCCTTCGGGGTGTATCTCCCATGTGCAGAATGAATCCAAAGTAGTTCATCCTCCCTATCAAGTATCTTGACATGTGATTTTTTGATGGATCTGGTATAGTTATTCCACAATTGTTTCCATTCAACAGGTAAATTAAGATTTTATGTTGATAACCATCCCTGCTCCCAAATAGATGTGTTTTCTGGATCAACAATTTGATTTAAAGTTATTTTTCCTTGCTCAGCCATAAATATCACCACTTCAGGGGGAACATGTGTTGATCTCCACTTTGTGACCATTAAGTGAGGTTAATTTGAACCTACTCACTCGATCCCACTCTCCATGCCAGACCTGAATCGATGATATTGAATCATTCAATCACAACCTTCCAAATACTTGTTATATTTATGTTGTACTTACTTGGATTCTTGATCCAATCCTCTAGATAAAGGGGAAAAATTATTTCCTTGATCCAACCTTCGTCCATAAACTAACTATAGATAACAATCTCCATCCAACTTTAGCAACAAGTACTTGATAGAAAAATTTTAAATTTTGTAATCCCCACCCACCCCATTTTTTGGGAAGTGAAATCCTTTCCCATCTGACCCAAGAAAAATTTATGCCTTCTTTTACACCTCTCCATAAAAAACCACAACAAATTTTTCAAAACCTTTGGGAATCTAGGACAAAGACCATAATTGCTTCCAATACAAATTTGATGAGAACTAATCTATCATAATGGGATAATCGTTCGTAGCTCCAATTTTTTAGTATTTTTTCAATTTTCACTAGAAGCCACATCCAATCATATTTTTTATAATCATTCAGCTTCAGGTGAAGACCAATATATTTTAGCCCATCATCAAATTTCAAAAATTGATAAGGGAAATTACCTCGAGCAAATAACATCTCATCCCTAGAGCACCCATTTGCAGATAACGTAGATTTCTAAATATTTATTTCCATACCTCTGGCCTTTAAAATCAAACTGAGCATGTTTTTAATGCATACTACATCCCTTCTATATCCTTCAATGAAAATGAAAACATCATCCACAAAAAGTAAACAAAATAGGTTTATATCACTAGCCATTGAAGCTCCTCTTAGCCTGCCCCTTCCTTTTTCCTCCCTTATCGGGCAGCCCTATCAGAGACCCCTTTCCACATGAAAGAAATATGATGTTGATTGTTGGGATGGGGTCCCCTGGGTCAGTTTTGGGGTTAAGATAACCCAAGTTTTGATACATTTTTGTAATTAATGTAAAGTCTAAGTGATTTGTGGATGCAGAGCGCATAGATGAGTAGGAGTCAAAGAGGCTTAGACCCTTGTTTTATATAAAATTTTAGTCGGTGTTGAGATCCACCCATGGTCCGAGGACCGTGGCATTGTATGAAAAAGGCTATAAATAGGTGTGTCTTAGAAAGTCTAAGGCAATGTTTTTTGATGTAATTGATGACAGAAGAGTTGTGATAGCGAGAAGAAGTGGGTTATATAGAAGAAAAGAGGCTCTACAGCTGAGTACGTAGAGGCCTAGGTAGAGTCCATAGCTAAGTACGCGGACCCATGCAGCTGAGTGCATAGGGTAGTTTTGAGTTTGTAACCTTGAATTAAAGATCAATAAAGCCAGTTTCCAATGAATTCTTACGTATTTTTGTTTATTTTTGTTTATGATATATGTTGTCGATGAATGATATGTTCTATGGAATATTGATTAAATGTTGCGCAATTCTCTTGAATAACTATTAATGATGTATGCAATACATGTTTAAGTACTTTCACGGAGACTTCGATGAATTCTTTGATGTTTATTAATAACTTAAGTAAATATGCACGAACCCTAATTTAGGACTTCTCTGTGATGCACGTAAGTAGATAGATTGACTATTAAAGGTCTACAAAGATGGATCATAGACCTTCACGAAGGTCTAAAGGCCATTTTGATATAGTTGCAGCAATGTGCCCTAAGAGTGTATTGATCTACATGAAGGCAGATCTGAGGCGTTGGAAGACATCACACTAGTCTCTGGATGCAGAAACTTGGTTCTTGCATCCCCCTATACTGCTTTGGATGAGACTACAGCCTGTGCAATGCAGGTTGTTGCCGAAAGGGTCAATAGTGTAGGGATTTATTGGTTGGCGCAACTAACTCTGAACCTGGGTCAGGACCCCCTAAGCCAACAAATGGTTTCGTTATCGGGACCGGATCTTCTTGAAAGATATGTGTGATGTCGCATCATTGGATTCTGACCAAGAAAGAAATTGAAAAGCGGTTGGATCGAAAGATTCACGAGTTCGCTATGCAAGAAAATAGGAATCCATGCATGTCGAAGGAAGATTGGTTGAATAGGTATTTGTATACGGAGATACACTAGATCTTCTTCTGCACCTTCCCCATTGAACTGTATGAGTGGTTAGCTAAATTAACAAATAGTCAAGGAAGGTGGAAGCTTGATAGTCCTATAGTGTGGACTTCAGAATTAGTGCAACGGTTAGAAGCCTCTAAAAAAAATATTGCACGGGTTGTTGATCATTGGCTCAATCGGATTCTGGGGGGATTTGCTACATAATTTGCAGTAGATACCTCTTTCATCCATAGCAAAGCAGAGCAGAAATTTTTCAAAGGACCACGAGGTAAGTATTTAAGATCATTGAATACCTAGATTAAAATGTTATTATGTGAAAAAGGGTGATTCCATTTCCTTGATGTTCGGAGCTACGCGAGTGGAAGACTCTTTAGAGATCAAGAGAGATCAGTTCCAGAATATAGCTCATTAATGGGACCTCCCTCAAGTGATAATGAAGGAGCAATGCAGGCTTCACCATGAAGTGTTTTTTAGCTGATAACACAGTGTTTTCCGCTTCCAGCTCCACTTCCACCACGTACACCTTCACCCACACCTCCACCTCCACCACCACCATTCAATATGGAAAACACAATGAAGCTATTGATTTTCAAGGGCATAGGGAGTGAAGATATAGACCAGTTTTGGTTTGTTGGGAATGCTGACAGTGCGACAGATTACTGATGACAATATAAAGAAGGCACAATTGGCTACCGCTTTGCAGGATCGTGCGCTAACTTGGTATATTAAGTATTTTTCTGATAATCCTCTTGCATCACTAGCAGAGACTAAGGTAGCTTTAAACAAGGAGTTTAATAATAAGTTTGAATCACATTGGATTCAAGGAAATCATGATGAGGGTCGATGAGATGTCGTGGGAATTAGATCAAAGGTTGAAGTATCATATTTGAGAAGCTAACATGTAGCTCACAGATAGTTAGCACCGCGAATGGTTTATAACTTCACTTCTGCCCCACCTAAGAATTGATATATCACAACAGAAGATAGGAACATAGGTGGAATCCTTGGAAATCACAATGAGGTTACATGCATCACCTATTCAGGATTCCACCTTGGGGGTACAATAGATCCACTCTCAATTACAGAGCTTACACTTAGAATTGCAGAGCTTGAAGAAATACAATGAGACTAAACTAGAGGTGCGCCCGGAAGTTTGGTGTCTGAAGTGCAAGAGCCAAGGGCATGATAAAGACCACTGCCCCATGTACTCGAATTATATTATAAGAGGGGGACCAATTCCCCAGAAGCGAGAAGCCTTAGCAGGGCCGAGCATGGGGGTTGTGCTATGGTGCGTTATTTATCAGGTTGATGGACAACATGCGATGGATAATTGTCATTTACTTCAAAAGTTCGTCTAGGCACCCTAGAAGTTGTTTTGTAACTTCTGCAAATCATTGGGCCATGATGAGTGCCACCGTCGAAGCTATGAGCTGATGATTGGAATGAATGCCTACATATCGAATGCAAGAAGAAACTTGGAATCTAGAGTAGGGCATTGGAGGAGTGTGTAGAGGTTATCAGGGACATGGACAAGGCTGAGGAGGAGGAGGGCCTGGTAGAGGCCATGGTTATATCATCTACTACAATTGCGGATGGCCAGGGCACTATGCACGAGAATGTTAGAATCAGACTTTGCCCATCATGTCAATACTACAGCCAGTTTGACCATATTATAGAAGAGTGCCGGTGCTGATAGCTAAGATGCAATAAAAGAAAGTGCATCCTCAACAACCTACGCAGAACTTACAGATGATGAGAGTTAGCCCCGTGAGGAGGATCAAAGTGTGAATATAGTGCTAAGGAGTGGAATAATGACTGGCGATGATAAAGGTAAACATCCTAAAGAGGATAGATGGGTCCGCAATTCCCCAAAGAAGGAATTTGGGTTTGATCTAAAACGCACCAAGGAAACATTTATGGAAGTCAAGAAAAGCTTTATTAGGGCCTCTGCCTCAAGAATCCAAGACAAGGCGCAAGAAACCAGCGCGCCTGCAAAGGTTGATCCCTCTGTGCTTACTACATTTTTGAAGACCTACATAAAATTGTTGCACGATAACAAAGTTGTGGAAGGCCTGTAGGAATTAATAAATAAATGTGCTAGCAAAGAGAAGGTCATTGATGGACACTGGGTGGTCAGAAAAAATTGCAAACATAAGGCACAAACAGGGCGCTAGATGAGGCTCAAAGTGCAGATAGAATATTATGAGATGGACCAGGTTATTTTGGATCTAGGGTTCGATGAGAATGTTTTGCCAAAATAAACATGGGAAAGGATGGGGAGACATGCACTGTAGTGGTCTCTAATTCAGCTCAGAATGGTGAACCCACAGAAAATCATCCCCACAGGATGATTATATGGAGTAATATTTTATAAAGAAGGTGCGAGCTCAATGGCCGACTTTGAGGTTATAGAGACCGTTGATGATAGTAATACATACCCTACGCTCTTGGGAGTTTACTAGGCCAATGATATGAATTGGGTCATCAATTTGAAGAAGAGGTCAATGTCGTTTGAAAGGAAATCGCTTCGAGTTGTAGTGTCGTTGGACCCTGCAAAAGGGGCGCACTATACTGAACCAGTCTATGATTATGAAGAAAGTGATGATGAACTCGGTCAAATCTACAAAATAATAACGCGAGACCAGGACTAGATCAATCTGACAGTAGATGGACGGACTTCATGGGACCATGAGAGTTCTTGCACCTCTAATTTAGACAAAGAGTTGGAGCATTGGCAGAATCATTTGCATGAAGTATCCACAATGCAATGCAATATGATGACGAAGTCCTGCGATGTGTCTCGTCGGAGGTAAGGAAATTACCCTATTATGAAGTTTTAACTGAAGTAGATAAGTTTTTGGATGCATTTTAGCATGAAGTCCCTAAGGATCACCGCTTCCAAGCATTAGATTTGGCACTACGTGCTACGGTCGCATGATGGTGGTGTACGCATAAATACAGTTTTGATGGATGGCGAGATTACAAAAGAATGATGAGATTACGATTTAGGTAGCCTAACACTAAATTGACTGAGAAATATAATAGAAGGGATGATCCATCCGATCACCTAGCGAAATGGACTAAAGCATGGGGGACAGAACCACAGCCAGAGTGGGTGCACATATTTTTCCATACTTTGGATACAATTCCCTTGAACTGGTATCTGGAAATGGAGCTTTTCCATGGCACTACATAGTGGGATATATTGAGGGAAGGGTTCGTATTGACCTTCAGGTTTGAAGATGGCTTTGCAAGCATTGATGAGGCTCTACAAGAGAATAAGGTAGTTATCTTCAGAATGCCACAAGAGCTTATGGAATGGACCCTGTTAGCCTCCTGGTGCAGCAGGTTACTCATATTTCATGATTGACATTTTTACAAGCCAAATATGTCATACTTTGCATCCTGTAATGCTCCATATTTGCTAACAGTCACCAGAGAAAGAGGCCACGAGAGTGTGTTGCTCAGAGTGCAACTTCTGCATTCCAATTTTGAAGAATTGTTCCGTATTTGTAGAATTTTCAGCTAAAGGGAGGTCCAAACAAGCTAATCTTGTCACACCTAGTTTTCAATTTCCTGTTTTAGAATATAAGAATAAAAAATCGTCCAAAACAGCTTAATTGGTAGATTCTTAGATAGCGGAATCAAAGGAGCCAAACTGCTTAAATCTGGGCCCTTGGAAGAAATAAGGTAGTTTGTAGATAGTAAGACAGAAAAGAAAAAGTTGAAAAAGCTGGTCTGCAAGTCCTAAGGCACCAAACCAAAAAGAAAAATGTTAGGAAAGTAAGCTGGGTAGGTAATTTTGAGGTTTCGATGGTGATTGTGATCAAACTCCACCATTTCAAAGTGTTAATATTATCCCAACCGTGAGCAGGGCAGTTCCCATACTGAAGAATTCAAACGAAGCAGAATACTTCCCTTTTTCCTCCATCCCTAAAAAATTTACTAACTCCCCTAAAGGGTCAAGATCTGCTTGCTATCTCTTAGTTTCATCATTTCCATACATTTGCCTTGATAAAGATCTGCTTTATCCAAGGAGGGTACATATTTTCTCTGCAAAGTTCTATCTCCCCTTTGAAGCCTAAGACCTCTGAAACTTAGCGCTTTCTTGTCATTTTCATATTAACTCTTGAAATTATTATGTAAATCCCTACCTATTTCCCTTCCCCCTATCAGAACTATGGTAATAATTCCCCTATGTAAATATCCCCTTCCTCTGGTTGAAACATAACCATAAGTATCTCCTTGGGAATTACTAAGTCACCTGGACCTTAGTAAGAACCCTCATCTCTGCATAAATTTCCCCTCCGAGGTGTTATGACTCCTTCCAAAACACGGAAACCCCCCCTTCAAATGCATTCATAAACCCCCGCGCATTACATTTTTGGAATTTATTAATAGTTGATTAATAAATATCCAACGCGCCAAACACATTACACCATTTTCTAAAGTTTGAAACCGACCCACGGCCGCAAATATTAAATTTTATCGTGCGCGCACCTTAACTAAACCCCGTGCATCTTCTCCTCCTGACCACCGTCGGATCAGCCCTCCCAGATCTGACGGCTCTTATGCATATCGGGCGCCCTCTTGTGAGTGTTCATTAGCACCCGATGTCCGACGGTTTTACCGACGTACACCGGGACAGCTGGCGGCATCCCATTGCATCGGGCTGCCCCTGACAAAAACCACCTCCGTACCAAAGGTGGTCCGATGCATACCAAAACTGCCCTCCCTTCACGTAACAGGAGCACCGCATCACCCCGCCACGTCGCCTCCACCTCACCCCTTCCTGCCTGCGCCTGGCTCACGTCACCCTGCCACCACGTCATCACCCTGTCGTACTGCCACGTCACCCTACTGACGTCAGCATGTTGACGTCACACCCATACAACGGGGTCCCACCGCTGACGTCATATGTCGTACCGCTGACGTCAGCATGACGTCAGCAGCTCAAAAAGGAAACGCATAAGCACAAAAATCAAGCTTCGAAGCCTCGGATCGAATTTCTGAGGCAGTTTTTGATGCGCGATTGGCACTTAGTTCTAATCGCGCATCACTATGGGAAATAGGCCATATTGGAGAATCTTTAGGGAATCTTTTGATTCCTCGGCCAATTTTGCACCGAAAAGGGCTGAAAAAGCTCGATTTTGCAGTTTTGAACGCATCAGAAGACAGAGAGAGACCCGGTTCAAAGGTTAAAGAATATCAGAGCAAATATGCAGCCAAGAACCATGTCAAAGAGTATCAGTGTAGCGGCAAAGTGTATCAGTGAAGATCTTGTCAGGGCTCGAGGCGAATGAAGCATTAAAAGAAACCTTGAAAGTTAGGAAGTAGTTAAGGAACCATTCAAAGCTCACCAGCACAATTGACTGCACATTAAAACTCACATCAGATTAGTGGACCAGAACTCAATGTGCAGTTACTATAGAACCACTACACAAAGTCACAGAGGGCACCCCATCAAACTCACTTTAATCCAGCCGCCTCTGGCGCAGCCCAAAAAGACTTACTTGCATTTAATTCCAGCATAAGTTAGGTTTTAGAAAGCTTTTTTCTTGCAGACCTATTTAGGTCAGTTGCAATAAATACTTTTAGATATTTTACCTATATATACCACCCTAAAAAATGTAGTAAGGGTTGGTTGGTTGTTCTTCATTAGTTTGATATTTTGCTTGAGCAGAGACTCGCACTGTAAATGTGATAACTTCTATAATCAAAGACTGCTGAAATGCATGGATTCTGAAAATTGTCTGTTGTGTCTAATTGGCCAAAGAGTGACTGTGGAATTCATGTGCTTCTACATGACTCAATAAGTGTTCTTTAACTCTATTTTAGTTTTTCTTCATGTTTTCTTTACCATCTGTGTTCCACCATCTGAATTTACAGAAAAGAAGAATAGTTTAGGATTTTCTTAGCAACACCCTATGCTCAATTTCTGTGATTTCTATATGTTTTTCATCAGGAATAGTTATGAATATGCATACTTAAATGATCATGTTTACACTATTTCTTTTGCATATGAATGATTAGTTAGGAATTCTTAATTGCTCCTAGATAACCATACATTCAGTTCCCTTCTTGTTAGTTGATGAAAGATTCTTAATTGCCTTTCGTCTCTGACTTTCATCCCATCTTTTCAGAAATTGGTATGTTTCATGTATAGCTATCCCGCTCTATAATCCTCTTGTGGCCAAGAAAATGCAACAGCAAACCTCAATCCATGACTCCATGCCCAATGGTTTGAAACTTATCTTACTATGCCTTGCCTCTCTGCTTGGAATTATCTTCCTTACATCTATCTTCCACCCAAACACCAGCAAAACCCATTGAACCCAATAGCTAGCCTAAAATCATCATCAACAAAGCTAAATCATTAAGAGAGAGCCCTCTCTTATTGTAGGTAGGCTAGAACCTGCAATCCAAAGATTGGTTTGTGGTTACCTCGGCCGTATCCCTTCAGGAGCTTAGGGACAACCTGAGTGATAACAGACCCAACCAGATTGGAGCACCCAATTGCACCATGTGCTGGAATGCTATAATGCGACCATTGAAGAGGAAGACCAAGATCCAAGAAACATTAATATTCCAGAGACAGAAGGGCATCGCAAAGTCAAGGGCCGATAAATAGACAACTCAGACATCACCGCGTCATTGAAGAAAAAGAAAGTAAACATTGGTACGAAAGCAAAACTGAAGTTCATGAAGATTGGAGATTATTGAGACGACACTACCATGGATAAATTCATTGAGTTACTCCACGAATACCAGGATCTATTCCCTACCAAGTTCTCGGATTTGAAGGGCATCGTCAGCAATTTGGGTGTTATGAAGATCACTCTGCAGATGGGCGTGAAGCCTATTTAACAGGGGTCGTATCGCCTTAATCCTAAATACAAGGAGAAGATTCACCAAGATTTGGATAAGATGCTAGAAGCATCTTAAGGAAAAGAAAAAAAAGGGTGAAATAAAGATTTGTGTAGATCTGCGGAATCTTAATGATGCGTGTGTCCGTGACCCATTCCCAACATCGTTGACCGATGAAGTGTTAGACAATGTTGGAGGGTAGGAGGCCTATTCCTTCATTGATAGGTTTTCTATGTATCATTAGATCAAGATCGCGCCAGAGGACAAGAGCAAAACTACCTTCGCCATGAAGTGGGGTTGTTTTCAATTCACTGTGATGCCTTTTGGACTTAAGAATGTGCCTGTGATATTCGCCTGCGTAGTCATAGCTGTGTTTAAGGAGTTCATTCATAAGCTCCTGGAAGTATACTTTGATGATTGGACGGTGTTTGGATTAGTGAAGCGCCATGTAGAAAGTCTACACCTAATGTTGGATACCTGCCGCAAATACCAGATCGCGCTGAATTTGAAGAAATGTGTACTTTGTGTTCCCTTTTGGATCTTACTGAGTCACATGGTGTGCAAGAAAGGGTTGATGGTGGACCCTACAAATATTGTAGTAAATGTGAATTTGGAGCCCCGAGGAATTTTAAGCAATTGCGTGTGACGTTGGGACATACAGGATATTATAGGAAAATTATCAAAGCTTATGCTTAAATTACCATGCCCATGGAGAAACGTTTGAAGAAGGATGCAACATTCTATTTGGATGAAGAATGTTAGCACATCTTAGATGTATTGAAAGAAAATATGGTCACTACATCGATCTTGGTATTCCCTAACTGGAAAAGGGAGTTTCATGTACATGTGGATGCCTCCTGCATTGCACTAGGTGCAGCGCTGACACAGGTCGGTGAAGGAGAAATGGACCTTCCTATAGCCTTCGCGAGTAGGAAGTTATCAAAGGCCAAGAAGAATTATTCAAAGACTGAGCGTGAAGGATTGGCTATGGTGTACATGCTACAGAAATTCAAGCATTATCTGTTAGGAGGGAAATTCAAGATGTACACAGATCATTCTGCCTTGAAATACCTGGTCAAAAATCTTGTGTTGGGGGGGAAGATCTACAGATGGTTGCTATTATTTCATGAGTATGAATTTGAAGTCATTGTGAAGTTGGGGAGGTTAAATGTAGGACCTGACCATCTGTTGTGGATCAAAATAGGGGAGGAGCCTAATAATCTGGAGGAAGGGTTTCCAGAGGCGCAGCTCTTTGCGGTGCACGTAGCAAATAATCATTTTGCAAACATGATTCACTTCTTGACTACGGGGATGGCACCGGAATGATATACAAGTCAGCAAAATAAGGAATTAGTAGTGTGCGCAACATATTTTTCAGTTATTCTGGGACATTTGTATAAGATGGGTGCGGATGAGATATTGCCAAGATATGTGCCGGATTTTGAGTGGGATAGCATTCTCCCTGAAGCTCGTGGGGGAGCTGTGGGAGGTCATTATGCAGGCAAGGAAAATGCACAAAATATTTTGCGCATGGGTCTATGGTGGCCTACCTTGCACAAGGATTCCAAAGTGTATTTTAAGGTTTGTGATGCATATCAAAGAACTAGTAGACCATCATGAAGGGATGAAATACCACTACATCCTCAAGTATCTTTGTAGCCTTTTGAAAAATGGTTGATTGATTTTGTTGGGCCAATTCAGCCTCAGGGAAATAAAACAGGTGCATGTTATATTATCATCGCAACGGAATACCTAACCAGATGGGTGGAAGCACACACGATTAAGGATTATACAGGGGCTATGACAACAAAGTTTTTTTTTTAATATGTATTAACCAGATTTGGCTGGTTGAAAGTGTTGATGAGTGACAGGGGTACGCACTTTTTGAACAAGACAATTAGGGCATTGACTAAATAATTCTAGGTCTACCATTAGAAGAGTATACCATATCACCAGCGAGCCAATGGAACTGCTGAAGCCTTCAATAATATTTTGGAGAAGGTGCTGATGAAGATTTGCAACGCGCAGCGAAATGACTAGGATGTGCGGGTACCCGCACCATTATGGGCTTATAGGACTACTTGTAAGAATCTGACACAGAAAACGTCATTCAGATTAGTATATGGGATCAAAATTGTAATTTCGATGGAGTACATTGTCCCTAGTCTATGCATAGTAGGATTCCATCAACAAGTATAGAAGAAGCACGAAAAAGAATGGCATGATAGCTACATCAAAATTTGCACGTTTAAGGAAAATGATCTTGTCTTTTTATATGATAGTAAGTTCACTTAATTTCCCGGTAAATTCCAAATGCATTGGTTAGGGCCATATATTGTCAAAGAAATTACAAATGGAGGCATAGTTCAACTTGTGAAGATCAATGGGGAACCCTTCCTGGGAAGAGTGAATGGAGTAAATTGAAGTTGTATACAGGGGATCCTACGCAATGACTATATGGTGGCAGGATAGTCTTAGTGCTCTAGGCAGTTTCAAGGGAGCGCGGGACTATAAACTACATTACCAGGTTTGGAGGACAACACAGCAAGTAGGCTACACCAACAATGATGGAGATGCAATCCTGGAAGTTGTGCACAGGAAGCTACACCATGGAGGGAGGTGTCACACAACACGACAAAAAAATGACCTTCGGAGTCACTGTTCATGACTTGATAGCTAGAAGATGGTTAAGTGGAGCGGGGTGGAGGCATTTAAGGAGAAAATATTTGAAGATCTGCCACCAAAATAACATTTATTATTAGAAATTGGGGGGAACGATTGAATTTGAATTCAAAACTCCTTATAAATTACACATGTTATTCCAATAGAGAACACTTTGTGCACTCAAAATTGTTGTTGAATTTCGTTGTTTGTCACCCATGAGCCGAGCGTTTTGGGAATAATTCCTTTAACACACAAACATTTCTCTTGAAGCTCGCGAGTTGTTTATGGAGAGAATGACTGCCACCAACCCCACTGAAGCCCTAAGTTCAGAAGCAGTCATGTTCGATGCTCCAAGACCAGAAGTATTGAGTGTAGAATCTACGCCTGTGGTGCCCACAACGCCATGGTCAGCGAAGCCGAAATACACCATGGAAAAAGACAAACAACTAGCCATGAAAGAGAAGCAACCCATAATAAAGGAAAAGTAAAAAAAAATAGTGCAGGTACACCACATCCCCAAGAAAGCATATCGTGACACAGACGCAAAAAAAAAAGACAAGTAGCCAGTGAAAGTAGTGAACCTAGAGGCGGAAGGAGCCCAGGGGATGAAGGATATTCATGTTGAAGGAGTGGAACCCATAACAAGGTTGTTATTGGCTTATTGGGGCCTAACCTAGGTTCAACGTTAATTAACCAAACAAATCCCTACACTACTATCTCTTTCGGCATTAGCCCACGGAGCGTAGACCGAAGTCTCACCCGAAGCAGTATGGGGGGATGTTGGAACCAAGTTTCCGCATCTTAAGAGGGTCGTGATGTCAGATTATTCCTTTTATTCCTGCCTTCGCGCAAGTCACTTAGTTATAGGGCTTGCCAGACCAACCCTCTATTCCGCCTTTCAATACCTCCACAAAAAGGTACGATTGACCTTTGCGCAGCCCTAACCTGTGGCTCATGTACTTTCGTACTGCTATCGCAGCGTACCATGCATATTTCCAAACTAGTCTAAGTGTCTTATTTGTCTTATTAAATAATTATATTTAGCCTCGCGTAAATAGATATCCTTAATTGTGTTCAATTTTCCAATGTAATTGCATTCATTCGCGCATCATATAAGCATTATAAAGGAAATTCATACATAAAATGACAAGATGCATTAATCGGAACAAAGACTTAGAAATTTCATAATACTTCTCTTTATTGATATCTTTAAGCAATTACAGACTCTATCCACCCTGCGCACATAGTTGCAGGGGTCCACGCACTTAGTTGTAGACTTCTACCCTAGGCCTCTGCGCACTTAGTTGCAAAGCCTCTACCTACGCCACGACTCAAAACTTAGACTTCTTACTTTAAAGCTATGACTATCTTCCTCATTACACTTCTCTAAAACTACTTAGAGCTTAGCTCTTTTTATACAATCGCATGGTCCACGGACCATGGGTGGATCTTTTACAGCCGACTTTACTTTACAAAACTAAGAATGGACAACCCTTTATGACTTATGACACCTTCACGCTCCACGACCAAAAAATGTAGAGTCTTTACAATTTTATTACAAAATTTGACCAAAACATGGGCTTTTAGCCCTAAAACTGTCCTTGGGGGATCCCAGTCCCAACAGGCCCCCAACACAAACATCGTGACTCGCCCTCGAGTCACTCTATAGGTGTGGATATCTTTACGCGAAGCCCTTCCAACTCGACTCATGTGGTCGCAACCTCAGTCATGCACTATGCAGTCGCCGACTTCGCGTCTTCCACTATCTGCTCGGTCACTGCTCCTACAATGTTGGCCTGAAGCTTTTGCTATGTCGCTTGCAGAGTCGCAAGCTTACCTTCGATAGATCCTTTCACTGTGTAAGCCTCATCTAGCCAGGGCTTCAGTCTTGCCTTCAGCACTACTTCTTTGTGCAACACTGTGTCCACCTATTCCTTCAACTGCTTGGCCTCCTGCAGCTTGGTTAGTCTTTGTGTCAGCGCGACGATTCGCGTTGTGCCCTTAACCTCATCATAGCATTGTTGTAGCTCGTGCACTTCTGTCTCTAGTCGTTGTACATTAGGGTCCTCCTACAAGTTGGTCAGGACCTCAAATGACTGTTCAAACAATTGCGTGCAGTCTGCTACTGCACTATCCACCGCCACTACTGCTTCTATGACAATAGTCACCCGTTTCTCCCTCACTTCTGGCAGAGTTGAAGGTTGGGCATTCAACTGTAACTCTGTAATTTGTAGGTTCAACTCCAACTGAACCTGTGCCATCTCAGTACCAGTGTTGCACACCCCTATGGCCAGCTTGCAGATGTGTACTTCGACTGGCTCCTCCTCTAGAATGGCCAACTTTGGGACCATTTGGCATGCCTCCTCAATGACTTGCATAATTTTCTTGCTCTGATTGGTCCCCTTTGTCTCAGCAGTGATGGTAGCATCTCTCTATAGTGTCATCTGCTTGTTGTTGATTCACTGTTCACTGATCACCAAGAGGGCACAGTGTCTCGGGCCCTCGGCTCTGCAATCACTCCATCCTGCAAGAGGTGGAGCGCTACCAGGTTCAACCCTACTTCCTTTAGGGTGTTGATAGTAGGCTTGTTAGCCTCATTCTCTATGGTCAATGCTCCATCAAGCAGCACTATCACACTAGAGGCCTTTGCGCGCAGCATATCAGCAGCCTCTGAAGTGCCGATAGCCAAGCTGGTAGATACCGTGCCAACCTGCGACGTGTGGGTCTACAACTCCTGCAACCCTATCTAGATAGCCCCCAAGATGATCTGTTTTTGCTTCTCAAATTGTTGCAGGGCCTCCATTGTGACATTCCTCACTGTGTCACTGATATCATGCAAGTCGCCATCTATTAGTGGGATAGGGTCTAGTGATGTCTTAGTCGCCTTTGATTTCTTCCTGAACCCTCCTTTCTCCATCTCCCTTGGGGGCTTGATGCGGGCGGGCATCTCCTGAGGGTTCGTGTCATGTTGTTTTGTCTCCTCCTCTATCTCAGGTGAAGGTGACATCCCAACTTTGTCAAAGCCCCGCTCTGTCCCACCTATCTGCTTCCCTTTCTACTGCGCGGCCTTGCACTCCACCTGGACCTTATCAACAGCCTCCTTTTTCCTCTTTTTGGGAAGCTATGCAATCTTAAGCTTGACCTCCTCCTTCTTCTTCTGCACGGCGGACTTGCTCCCTCCCACTGCCAAGTTTGTGTTAGCGTGCCATTCTCCCAGCCATTGATCAAGCACCGCACCAATGGCATCATCAGTTTCCAGATAAGGCAAGTTGTACCATTTCTGCGCAGGGTCCTTCCATGCCCTGATGGATACACGATGGAAGTCTATTTTGAATTCAGTGTAGCCCTATAGGTTGGCATACACCGTAGGCGACAACCATGGCTTATAGTTGATGGCCATCCATATGTTCATCTCCATCAAGATCCAAAAGATCTTGTTGTTCCTGACTCACTGCGCATCCTTGGTTGCCCTAGTGAAGTGTACTTCTCTGCTTCTGGGAGGTTTGGTGCAACCAAAGGGAACTGGTTGTCCTCAGGAAGCTCCCACACTACCAGCACAATTGAAAACAAGAGCCATGCATAGTGGAACATCTTGCTGAGCTACTGTGCTTCGTGGTAGTTCGCTAGGAACTCTCCGCGAAGGTAGTCCGACCAGTTGAACTAGACTCCTTTAGCGCATTCTGCTGCTAGAGTGACAACAAGTGTCGACACCTCATCAGTGTGACACTTCCTCATCGCCTTCCATGTTAAGATCTGTGTGGCTACCTTCACAGTAGGGTCACATATGCTAGATATAACATATCCGCGCAGCTTCTTCACTAGTTTAAATTTTTCTTTCATGGATTCTGTGAGAACCTACTCGCCACCTTTTCCAACAAATATCATGGTCGGTTTCACTCCTGTATATGGCAAGTGCGTTGTCCAATGAATCAATCTATTTATGATGGGTATCGGCTCCTCTAGACATAGACACCCATCATTCACCAAGCACAGTAGTTGCTTGATGACAAAAACTGTCACCGAGGTGTGGTTATAGTGCGGTACCTAGAGTAGGTTGAGAAACCCTACCTTTTCTACTCCCTTGAGCCACCTCTGCGGCTCCAATGCAGTCATTCCCATATTCGTATCAATGATGTGGCACATTAGCTGCTCGATCGCCAGGTGTGGGAACTTCTCATGATCGGCCAAGTCCCAGTCTTCAAGTTTCAGCAGTGACACTCGTGCCAAGCACAGTCTGCCGAAAACAATTTCTTCCAGCAACAGAGGGGTTTGCATGGGAGTCTTGCTCTCATTGATGTCCTTTGGTACCTTGGTCTTAGGATTGTGTAGAGGGACATACTCCAGCAAATGAGTAATAGGGTCCGCATCTTGGGCTTCAACCTCCTCCACTTAAACTTCCATATCCTCATCGTCCATCAGGATGTCTTCAATGTCTTCCTCCTCCTCGGCTCCAAATTTATGGCCTTGCCTTTCTCCTGTGTGGTGGGTTTTGGTGGGTTTCTCCTTGGAGATGCGTGCACCGGTATGGAAGGTTGATCACCCTTTTTATCCTTCACAGTCTCTTTGGTTGGGGTCGACTTCAGTCTTGGTGGTCTCGATGATTTAGGGACTTCAACGAGCACCTCGGCGACCTCTGGAGTGGCTACTTCTACCTCCATCTCAACTTCTAGCATTGATTCTTCTACTTCGGTATCTCTAACTTCTGTGGGTGCTGACATGATTTTATGCAAGAACTCATGTGTTTCCTTCGGTTATGTCTTAAATAATTTACTAGCTATCAAAAGC